>DWLR01000918.1:0-21084 GCA_018246295.1 Papilio alexanor hazarajatica | reverse complement strand
ATATATATATATATATATATATAACTATATATACCACATCCGACGTATGAACGAGTATTTCGAAAATTTCTCAATAGGCATTAAAACCGCTTCATTTACAGATGAAGTGCAGTAATTCGAAAATTCAAATGCCATATTTGCAAACAGTCGGCGCGTAAAGAGCTCGAATAAGCTACGGTATATCGCCACTTAAATACCGAAATGGAATAAATCAGGGGTTCCCAATCTTTTTCAGTCCGCGGCGCACTTACAAGTTAAGAATTTTGTCTCGACGCCCTGGCCTATTTTGCTAATCCAAATCGATAGATACAGATGAAAAATTATGGTAATAGGTTCTTTAATTTTTTTTTAAATATTAGTTATATACTCATTACAATACTACATTAAAGATCTCCTCGCGGCTCCCCTTTGTACTCTCCATGGCGCACCAGGGCGCCGTGGCGCATACTTTGAGGATCCCTGGAATAAATAGTATTATGTTTACTGTCGTTGAAAGGAAACTGTAAATATTTTCATCGAGTTCAAGCACTCATACGCACCTACGTTTGAGTGTTCCCATACAATAAGATTATATTGAACGATAAATGTTAAAATTGTATTGATATACAACAGCAAAAATAGCTGAAAATCTTCTGTAGGTTGATTATATTGTGAACTAAGGATCATATCTTTAATTTTCTTTTTTAATAATTCTTTTATTCTGTCGTAAAAAACGTAAAAAAAAATCTATCGTGTCTAAAACATTTTATCATATGCTATTTAATAAATTTAAAGTTATCTAAAGTTAAGGTTTAAATTAATGTAAAAAATAAGAGGGAACATATTTAAAGAAATTGTATCAAAATATTACATTCATAAGGAAAATAGTGGCACATTTTTTTTTTGAATTAACGATATTTTAATCATGTCTTTTACAAAATAAAATTGTCAAAAGAAATGAAAAGATATTTTAATTTTAAAAACAAAAACCGCATCTAAACAGAACCAATATGATTCGAAGTGTTCAAATCAAGTCTCAGAGAAAAATAGATAAAAGTATTATCTAGATCGATATCAGTGACCGTTCTTAAAGTGCTACAACGCCTTTGCCGACGTAAAGCCTACAGTGCGCTTAAGTCTATACAATCTCCTACAACTACAAAGCGCATTTCTGTCCCAATGCCGCCATCACAGATACAATCCGTATGTGCAATTAGAACTTTGTTTATTATTTTACTTGGTATCTTTACGAAACGAAAAAGAAATGCCACTGAAATGTTAAAATATTTTTACGGTAGATGACAAGGAACAGACAAATCGCTTACCTAATGTTGTACAATTGATTGAATTGGATTACGATTAAAATAATTGTAGACGCAATACCAGCCTTTGCGTAGGAAATGTATATTTTTATAATTACAAATAAAAAAATCAACACTAACATTCACTCTTCGCACAACATTTTTAACATGCCTATCATACACTGAACACACGTCCCAAATATACAAACTCTTCCACCTGTTCCACTTCTTTGCTGTTAACGTTTATTTCAATTTTTGTCACACTTTTGCACCTTTTTTTTTAATTACACTGTGTATAAAAAATTTGCAAAGAAAACTTTGTAAACTTCCTGCTTGTATACATTTCATAATTCTGTCTTCTTGTCTCATGCAACAACCGCTTGGTTGGAAAATCGTTGTAACCGCTTTAATTAACTAAATTTATACTTCCCTTCTTAGAAGCCTTTTGATATTCGATGTTGTTGATGCGGAACTAATAGAAGTTTCTAGAAATATGAAACTTCTACAACAAGCTTGTTAGAAGCGATCCTGTTTCATAAATTCATTCAATATTTAACATTTATTATTTTCAATTTACTGATTTTAAAATAAATACGGGTTTATTGATACATTAACTATAAATTACAAAAAAAAAACAAATAACACCATAACAAACGTAGTACCTTATTCAAAATGTCCAACAAATCAAAATGTCCAATCTTATTTCTTACAAATATTTTAAATACAAAATGTTGGATGGATGGATGTTTGTTATTCGATAACGCCACAACGTCTTAAAGGATCTGGTTGAAATATGATACAGAAAAAGAATACAGTATAAATAGTTCAATAGAACACGGTCTTTTTGTTACGTAAAAATGTACGATGCCGTTGGGATATTTATTTTTCACAGATGTATATATCAAAACGCGTTGATAGATAGATACCTTGTTTGTCAACATGATTTTTTTTAATGGTGATAGTTTAGGGTTCCGAGAATGACGTAGGCTATTTTTGTTCCAGGATGAGATAGTTAGATAGTTTAGATAAAATTTTTATAATTTTTGAACACAAAATTATTACATAGAATTTCACGCAGACGAAGTCGCGGGAAATAGCTAGTAAAGAAATATTTATAGAATTTCGCGTCCATTACAGTTAAAAAAAATGCACTAAGAGTGCCTGTATTATGAACAATTTCGGCGTCTACTTATATTCGCCAACGTAAATACGGTTAATTTTTAGATGCATTCGTTTTGATGAGGAGTTAGAAACGTTAAACAGAAGGATACACATTATGATAAGGTTGTGTTTATATATTAAGGCTGCCTAAACGTATTAACAGTTTCTATAGCTTCAAGACGGAAGAAATATAGTTCCATCTGTCTCACCTGCACGTGATATTTATTATTCATTTTATTTCTGAAAACTACACTCTAATTAGAACACACTAAGAAACATATTTTAAATTATATTTTTCCAGCGTTTAAGTATCAGTAACATTGTGCTTAGTATAATAGCTCGTGAAAGTAAAACAATGTTACATCCACTTTTTTTCAAACTGATTTTGAAAACATTCTACGATACATTTTAAACAAGTTTCCAAAAATATTTTATTCATAATTTTATGTGGATATCTTATATATGGTTAGCTGTACGTTTATTATTTACTATTAAAGCTAAAACAAATATTATTTGGCATTGTCTTGCCTGAATGTATTAAAACCGAAAGCTAAATTGTTTTACTTTTGATCTTTGACGAGTTTCGTTTTTATATAACACTGATAAACACAACCCAAAGCTGAACAATTTACTTTGAATTTACACTCGGAATTGGTATTAAAAATATTGGATTTTAAAAATATTCTTTATAATAATAGGTATACAACAAGCTCATTTTTTACAGTTTATATCTATGTTAACAATATTTATTAAAAACTTTACCGGAACCAGGAAAAAACCTGCCTTAAATCGCAACAATACTAAACCAGGCCGTGAACTTTGCTCGGTACACTATCGGCTACAAAAGCTTAAAAAGAAGTCGAAACAACAGCCACAATCACCGAGATCTCTTCACAGAACTTAGGTTTGTATTTGTACGGAAACAAAAATCCAACTTACCTTCGCCTTTGTAATCACAAGACGCGAAGTGATTACTGAATGCTTTCTTTCGAACACGGAGAAGCTAAATGATTCATTTTCTTTTATATTTCTTCTACTTATTAAAGTGTCTTTACAAAGTTTTAAATGTATGATATGAAAATCCGCTGAATCATCATTGTACTGTAATCTTTAAAACATGTATAAACGTTAATTATAAGAAATATAAATGTGAAGAGAAGCATAATTTAATGGCTGTTTTAAATTACTCCGTTTTAATACTCGAAACATTTGCAAGAGTGACAAGTTTTAACTTTCAAAGAAACTAGACGCCGCTCCAAGATTCTCAGCGACTTTCGTCACAAGACATCTCAGACGAGTGTAAACTCTTACGTCTAAGATACTTTGAAATTTGCTACATGACATTTTTTTAGAGAAACTGATATGAAGTTAAATAAGACACGATTTGATCTACAAAATTAAAATTATCATTTAACTTTTGATACGTTTAAATTAACTTTTTCATTAACCGACTTAAAAAAGAAGGAGGTTCTCAATTCGCTTGTATGTTTTGTTACCTCAGAACTTCATGATTTATTAACCAATTTCATTTTTTTTTTGCTGTAAAGGGGACAATCGATCCCTTGGATCTCATTTAATTTTGAATTTCAATGAAATTTGGGTTAACAATATATATCGAAAATCGACATATTGATAGATTGTAGACAAGCCCTATTTGGGTTTAATAGATCTGCAATGAGACGTACAAATTATATTTGTAGTCGGTTTTTTTTACAAAAAGTTAAAAGATTATTTTATTACAAAATTGTTTTTATTAGGAAGTGAATATTCAATATTCAACAATAAATCGTGATTACCAACGAAACTTTATGTACAATTCAATTCAATCAAGAACAATTTCTGTAGTTGATTTTCCCTACCATACAATATTACAAAGCTCTAAGATCAACTGTTGGCGTAACATTCCACAATCGTACAATTTTCACGCAACTTTCTCTCATGCATAACTGCCTCGCGGTGTGATCTGCCTTCAGCGATATTTCGAAACAGATATTACCATTGCTTCCTTCAGAAAAGAGCGAACTCTTTCCTTAAATGCCATAGCATCAACGAATGTTTTGGTGTTATAAATGTTCACGGGCGAAGGTTACTCAATACAACTCTCGACTCGCGGTATGTTTGCCCTCTAAACAAAAGAAAACTATTCGAGAACTATTTGCGAATAGAATGCTCAGAATCCTCCGTAGAAACGTTCTGACTAAGTAAAGTAGGACACATCTTTAGTACGCTTCGTAGTAATAGCTGGGAAACGGAATTTATTGTAGCGCTTTATTCTACAGATCCTCTTGTTTTATTTCAATGTAAAGAAAACATTTCCTTGAAGGAAATTGTCGAACTTCGAATTTCTGCTACAGAAATGATATTTAATGAATATTAAGAATTATTTTCTCTGTAGAAACTTCCACATTTTATATTTTCTTTCCGCATTTTGTCTTAGTGTATAAAATCAGACAACGATTTTATCTTCAACCATTATACATTTTCAATTGCGTTCCACTAATTCTCATAACGATGCGGTTAAATCACATTAAGAAGAAGAAAATACAACACACATCTTCCAAATATACAACACAACATACAACAACCATTTTTTCAACAAATAATTTGTTAGAAAGATGTTTACAATTCTAAGCATGTTTCTAAAATATCAAGAAAAATAGATGTTGCTGCTTTTGCTTGTATACATGCTTCAAATAATAAATTAAAACAAGTTTCCAAGGAGGTTTTCAAGGATAATGATAAATGATAACAGTCTGGTGTGATCGTCTTTGTGCAGCATTGTGTTCCAGCCTTAGCCGATAAAGCACGACACTCAAACGGATACAAGGAACGCTTTCATCTCGCTGACACAAGTGGTCGCTCCCTCGGGAGACCGTCTAATGACGTCGTTATCGTTGCTTACATTGTCATATAACGTACTTTTTTTGTTTTAGTCCTTTTATTTTTCAACTTTTATAAGTATCAATATACTTGAAAAATAACTGATGTAAATCAAATTTAATTTAATTTAATTTAATGATATTTTATTGAGAAGTGAGCTCAAAGCGTTCAACAATAGCAAAGGAATAGCGTCAAATATGACGTATATAAGCATTTGTTGAAACATGAATGTTTCTTTTTGAAGTTTGGCAATAAGTGTATTAGAGATCGAAACTCGGACTGCCAAATATTTTAAAATTTAAGTAATATTTTCATATTTAGCTGTTTTATACGTTTGTAAGGCCCCTTATGTTGGACCTCGATAAAAACTTTTCATCAGTATCCAGACCTCATTTAAAACTAATTGTTGACCCCTGACTAATTGACCCCTACTCTAATTATCAATTTTATCTAAAGGTAGCTAACGTTATATAAATATTATAAAATGTACAATAACGTCTGGTGATCGACAACTAGTTCGTGATCTTGCTCCATTGGATTTCAAAGCAACGACAATCTTCTTCTCGGCACGGCCTCAACCATTTTGCTACATTACTTTTGTGATACGAAATACTTTATAAATTGCACTTCGTACGAGAACCAATTGAACTGTGCTTTTGAATTTTTCCTAAACCCGGCGGCTCTCACAAGATTGGAAAGTGATTGAAAAATTATTATGCGCTTGTTTTGTATCGTAAATAAGATTCGTGTTTATTTATTTAATATAATCTGACATATCTTTAAATCCCAATTACAATAACTAATCATTTATACGTGAATAGGGAGACTTATCTTGTTTTTCATACATAAGAAATTAGTAATTTCTTCAATTAAGTAAATTCTATTGTGTGTAAATTGGAATACGTAGCCAGTTATCGCAATCATCATATTCTAAAACACGTGTAATTTTATTAATAAGATAATTATTTTACAAAGTTATATTATTTTTATTTTTCTTGAAATAACAACGACTTCTTCAAATCGTGAATGTTATTCCCGAGTTTTCTTCAAATAATACAGATCATATTATGAAAAGAAATGTGCAATCAATACAAAAAAATGTAAGAAAAGAAAACCAACGAATACTTGTTGAATTTGTTGGTTCACTGATCTTAAATTTACTCAGGACGAGTAACCCGCGCCTCATCTTTGCTAAGATTTATAAACAAGTAAAAATGTAAAATATAGTCTAGGTTACTGGCCGATAGGAGAATAGAATAGTCCGTGAAAGATTTTTCAAAATCATTTCAGTGGTTTAGTTTATCCGGAACAAACAATCAAATCAAACCAATTTATAATATCCGTATGGTAAACATAAATAAAATACGCTATTCCATCTTTCAGGGTGCGACTTATTCAGAAAAACAAAATGTAACATTTTTTTCTGTTTCAATTTTCAGATTCGGAGCTCGAGGAGCTCGGCGAGCAACTGCCGCGGTACAGGCCGGACTCTATCGCCGCGCTGCGCCGGGCGACACGCTTCACAGAGCCTGAGCTGAAACGCTTGTACCGCGGCTTCAAGGCGGAGTGCCCCACTGGCGTCGTGCGCGAAGACACATTCAAACTCATTTACTCGCAGTTCTTCCCGCAAGGAGGTAAGTCTATGTAAGCAAAAGGGAAAGCTTATATACTCACAGTTAAACCCGCGAGGAGGTAAGTTACAGATACAAAAATAAATAACATATTTTGTGACCTACGATAATGGACCATATTTTACAGAGGTAATGGATAAGACATCTTAAAGGACTCGCTTTAATGTCTTTCCGAGAATTGTTACAAAAAATTACCACTGCAATTTGAGGTGATCGGTCAGTCCCGTGTTATATTAAGGATATTTTATCGTCGTATTTTATTTACTTTCATGACCGGTTTTTGAATGCTAAATAAATTTAAACGACAGTTAATCAATGTTTAACATAAGTTGCGTTTATAAAACACGTGTAAACACGTGTTTTATAAACGCAACTTATGTTAAACACATTATAAATAATTAATCGGAAACAGATTTGACATAGCGATTAAATTGATAGGAGTGTTAGTTGAATGTGATGTTAGAGTGACAAGTCTTTCAGAAACCGGACGTTAGTGAAAGAAGAATGAATTAACGATAACATTATGTATTTGAAGCGCTCATATTGGAACTTCAAATAGAGAATGTTTTCGGTTTAAGTTATAGACTACGGACTACCAATCATGAGGTCGATCGTGAGGTTCGAAACCCGCCCGCCATTCGACTTTTACCGCTTCATACAGGCACAAGCTACAAAGATTATTTGGAATGGTCAAAAAGGGTTAGACATTGTTAATCTTAGAACGTCAGGTACGTAGAAACCATTGGATTTATTTAAAGATGTCAAGAGAATTGAATAAATTAATCAATTCAATCAAAAATTATGTCACATACGAGAATATAGGTAAGCACTTCACAGAAGATTCAAAACTGGTGTGCTTATTTCTTATACAATTTGTAATTTTGAAACTTAATCAAACGATATTAGATGCGGATATTAGATAAGAAATCATAGATAAAAATACGATAAAAATTAGATATTTAAAAATCAAGGCAGTTTATTATTTTAACGAAAACTTCATTTTTTGGGAGTTTACTTTGATTAAATGTTTATAAACGGACGGTTAAATAGTCTACCTAGATAAAAGAATAATTTATAAAAGAACAATATTCGAACCCTTTTTTTCTTGTCACGTCTCACATAACGACACCGTTTTAAAATTACAGATCGAAATTATATATACATATATATATTTTTTTTTTTGGTAATTTAAAGAGTCTTAAATTTTACGAAATTTCTGTACGATATTGGTATTTTTATATACTTAATTAAAAAAAAAATACCTAACTTTTGTTACATTAAGTGACCTTTTGTTACATTAAGATTATGAATACGTGTATTTTTTCTCATCACAAACAGTACACTTACATTAAAATTGGTTCACAACAAAGCGGCATTATGTAAACGCCGCTACGAGATTGTTTTGACCTTTAAAACAATTCTTAAAAAGAAAAGACGGATCCTGAAATACAAAATGGTCGCCGGAGGTACGCAGTTCTGGGTTAAGATGAAACATTGCGAAAGCGTTATTAAACACTTTTATTTCTACGCTTCTATTAAAAATCCTCCACATTTAAAGTACTTTGTTATTTTTAAATTTAATGGCAAAATAGAAATTTCCATAAAAGAGAAGATTTTCCTTTTAGTTTTCATTACCTTTAAATACAATTTTACATTTTTATACACACTTTTAAATTTAGTTAACTTTTTATCACAATGATAAATTTTATCAATATGATATTATTATTATGACACATACCGCTTTTCGAGCAAATTTTCCCTTTCATTTTATGACATAGTTATATAATACAATTATTTCAATATTTATTCTACTGATTATGCTGATAATGCTTTAGTATAAACTAACTTATACCAGGCATTGGAAAATCTTGTATTTTATTACAAAGAAATTGCTTTGTGTATTTTATATATCGCACATCTATAGTTTACATTTTAATTTGCGTATGTCTGGATTCCTACATATAGATTGTTCTTGCTGGTCCTTGGAAATTGCATTAGGCGAGTAAAGAATACAGAAGCCACTCCCCCTTCTGCTGCTACTACGACCTCCTATTTTATGGTTCAACGAATAGTTACCACTTGCCAAGTGGTAACTAGTCGTTAAACCTTCGCTTCGTGAGGCTTTTATCTAGCAGTTCTTGGAATTCAAAAATGTTACAGATGGATAGAGAAAAGAAAAAATATTTTTAATAAATAAATATCGATTGTGTTTCATTTACCCTATTTCAAAAGAAGAGAGAAGACGACAACAAACGACGACAAATTTTAAAGGTAAGTGGTACATCTTTTTAATAAAATATTAAATTAATCATAGACATTATATATGAAATATTAGAAAAAAAGTTGTATTGACACTGTGTAGAATTAATTGTACGAATGTAACAATTTAAATCCACTTAACGTCTTACATTTTTGTGTACTTCGCGCGGGTGGATAGATAGACAAATAAAAATAGAATAATGCCTACTCGTTTATAGACAAGCTTTCTAAGAGTTTAAAAGTTTTAAAATTGGTTTGGTAGTTTTTGAACAAACGGAACAAATAAACAATCTAATCTTCATAATTTTGGTACAGATAGAGCAAAGTTCCCATGTAAACTAACGTAAAAAAATCCAAATCCCCAATGCGTACTTTGATTTGGGTCTAAAACTTTGTATTGTGAATCTTATCCCGGTAATATGTAGCTACTTGTTTATTTATGTATAACCAACACTGATTTTCAATTTATACACCACATAGCGCCATTAAGCGACGTCAATAAAGCCGTATTTGCCATTAAGATGTTTCAACGCTTTTACATCCGCGTTACTAAAACTATGCCGGTCATAGTACTGTAATAAAATAGGTTATAAATAAGCATAAAGCAGCCATAAAAACAGCCCACGTACTTAACATTAGTATAGATGCGCCTACGTTGATGCGTTGTGTATTTGATCTCCCTGGTTCATGAAAGCTCCGAACGTTTATTTTATATATCTTAAAAAATTATATCATAGATAACCAACCGACATTTTACTATTTCTGTTTCATTATATGTATTTTCTAGTTGCCTTCGCACGTTAGTATAAAGTTTAAAAAAACTAAGAGTTACTCCATATTCTTTTGCTTGTAGAATATCTTCATGACAAAGAATAGTTTTGTAAAAAACCGATAACAAACATTTCATCTATTTACACTTTGCTTATGCGTTGAGTCTGAAGTTTAAAGATCACATCTCACATCAGTTAGAAATATGTAATATAATAAAGTCCTATATCATGATCTAATACAAATAAAATTCTCGTTCTGATTTTTATTGTACAAATTTTATATCGGAATAGAAATCAATTTATATGCGCCATAATGGCTTCAACATTTGGCGATTGCATCTGCAATATTGAAGGTAATGGCACAACCGTAAATAAAATTTCCATTTTGCTTTCCTAATATGCGCCTCAACTTTTAATATTCAGATATTTATCGTATATTTAATTTGTAGTTGAATTTCAAGTTTCGTATATCGTCAGCTTCTTAGATATCGATATAAAGAAGTGCAATAAAACATATTTCATCTATTATTCAAATAGTTCACAAAAACGAGCGAAAAATCTGACAAAATAAAACTATGTTTCATAAAATTCTATAGTATAAGAATACTAGCATAATGAAGATTATTTATAATGGTAATTCGTCAGCAGACATTTCCTATGTCTATGGCCTCATTATTTCCACAAAGACTCATTAAATCGAAGGTTCCTTAACACGTGAACCGCTACATTGTCCATTCAAAGTTAACTAGCACTCAAAATATCAATTAATTAGTAACGAACACTCTATCATTTTAGCAATAGAGACGCTTTTCCACTGAGCCATCATTCTCAAACTGCTTTAAGCGTAGAGGGATTTAAAAACTCCATTAGGTTTTCATCAAAATTTCCAATAAATTTGCATACAATTTCCAGAGTGGTTTATGAATTTGAAAGCAAAGTTCGCGCACGCAAGAGTCGCGCTCGAGTTGCGCCAAACATCGGCGAATGCATCTAATTAAGTACTCGAAATGCTGACGAAGCGGCAACTTGGCAAAGCTTGTAGCGAAAGGTACACGTACTTTAACTGAAAACATCCTTTGTGAGGCAAAATGGAGCATGAAAATTTCAAAAAATTAATATATTTATATATGTATATTATGATAACAATTAATGTTAAAAAATGCAAAGCTCTCCTAACTTGTTTACATTTTTAACTAGGTATATATGAAAAGACAAAACAAAACTATGAAAAATGTTTTGTCATCAGTCCGTGATGCGAAGGCAATTTTCAAGTAAATGGAACGTTGTCGAGTCAAAATTACGCTCTATATATAACGTAAAATAGAATCGCAAAACAAATAAAAAGATATTAAAAATAATATTATACTAAACTTAAATTTTAATCGTTTAATGTTATTATTTGAAAGTTAAGAATGAAGCAAAAATAAAAATCTTTGGAACTAAAGAACGTATAGAATTGAAAAACAAAATACTACGAAGACCTAACATAATTCCCGTAGAGAGTAAAAAGTTTTAACTACTAAAAACAACAATTTTCAACTGTTGTATTGAGAACGTGACCTTTTTGTTATATAAAATTGCCAAAATTTTACTATACGACTCAGTAATTACGTAATTTGTTGATGGATTAAGTTAGTATATTTTATTATTCAAGGAATGTACTTAGACCTTTCAGTTATAGTTGGTTTTCTTTTTCATAAATAAGAGTATTTATTAGCACTGTAATGCAATATGTAACTATTCTGAAAGAATGAAATTACTCACAATCTAAGGGTGAATCTAGGACATTCACATTTTAAAATGTAGTGGGCAACTACCTTTATGTCAAAGTTTAAGGAACGCAACGTTAGTTACGTTTCTTGTTATTTACCATAAACGCGTGTTCTCTTCGACTCGGTAACAACGTAAATTTCAACATGCCTGTCGGCATGTTGAAATTTACGTTGCAAGCGCAACAGAGATTTGTTAACTCCCTGCTAAACAGTTGACTTTATTTTGCGATAAGTTTCTCATATATTTAATGACCGGTTCAATAATGTATTTTCCATTGCTTATTTCATAAACAGTAGTATCGGAACTGATCGTAATAATACAATGTAATTCTAATTCCGAAACTACTGTATGATTTGCATTCCGCTCTTCCATACTCCTGCACATCCCGTTATAAAATACAACTACAAAAAATCTACACGATTATTCCTATCAGTTGTTGAGGCTCTTTCGTTTTTCCTGGTCATTTTTCCACTTAAATTAATATTCTCCAAAGTCCATTATATTAAAATAAGCCTTTACTAAATGGCTGTCGTGAAGGCAACAGGTTGGCCGACTCGTTGCGAGAGGCTGTAGCGAGTTCATTTTACGTTTAAAAGTCCGAGTGTTGAAAAGCATGGAGTAAATCTCATCGAGCGTAATTGCATAATTTGCAACGTAATTAATTTAAAATACTGTTCATTTTATTTATTTGCGCACTAGAAAATGAAAAGTGTCGCAGAAAATGTTCGCCATTTACTAATAATGAAATAAACTCTTATATCTTTTTAGTCCAACTGGGATAAGCAGATTGAAACATATTATTCACATACTTTATCACACTTAGTGTATGTTTTCCTAGACATAAGACAGTATACAGTAACATTTTCATTCGTAATAATACTCGTGAATGAAATGTAAATAAAGCTTATCCGGACCAACTCATTTTTTAAGGTACATATGTATGTATCCAGTTTGGAGCTATATCAAAATAAATTTGCTATTCGCGTCGTAGTAGCGTAATTTATAGTAGTAGACAGTAATTTGGGAATCGGGCCTTGCTCGATTCCCAATCTGGGACCAGATTATTATTCTAGAACCCCGAGGGCCCTTAAGTCCACACTGAAGGCCCTCTAGGTTCCAGAATATAGTCGGAGTAGAATATTTATGAAAAAAAATATGTAAACAAAAAAATACCCTTGCGTAATTAAAGCAGAAGCTACATTAATGATCTAACGTAACTATTTGTATAACGAAAGCTTTGAAACATTCATACTACGTCGCAACTTCTCCAATTTATTTTGAATCAAAAGCATCGGTGACTGAAAAGCTAGTGCTCTACAACGTCTAAAAACTAAAAATTACACCCGGACTCATTTATTAAAAAAGTTCACGCGCAACAAAAAGCAAAAAGCTAAGGATTAAAAGATATTAAACTATTTCTCTTTTTAACAAAAGTTACTGAAATACCAATATTTTTATGGTTTTGTTGATAAAATAAGCTCTCACGTCTTATAGTACTATATGATCTATAATGAAATATAGAAACAACTTTGTTTCATAAACTTAAGGGAAACATACGGAAACATACGATGTTGCTTACTCTTTGTTTCTCTTATGTAATTCATTGTGATGTAAATGAAACAGCACACAACTTTATAAAATATATATATATCCACGTTTCAATATCTAAAATATCAAACAGAAAATAAGAAATAGAAAGAAAATTAAGGAACGAAAACTATCTTGTCTAATTCTTTATTTTCCATTTAAACAGTGAACACCTTAAATTGAAATTATATCAACCACCTAATGAATTCGAAGCGCCATTGCGACATCACGACTAAATTCAGAGAGAACAGTTAACGAAATCGATATAAAATATTGAAATTCTGGCACATGAAATATCCACAAAGCCTCGGTAAGCTTTTATTGAACTTTATAATAACTTTGTACTCAACGCATTTTTTTTTGTCTCTTATTAACAAGACTTGCCGACGTATGTTTTTTTATTACGATGTTTAAGGCATTATCATCTGTAATAACAAATACGCAAAGCGAAAAGGAGTAAGCACGATTCAATTCTGTCATTCTTCTACAAATGTTTAAGTATATAGAATGTCTCTAGTATGTCTCCAATCGCGCCAAGATACGTTAGTCTACGGAAAGTATTATACGGAAAATATATTACACACATTAGTATATCACTTTTGCTATGATTTTTTTTTAACAGGCGTTTCTAATTTATTCCTTGAATTGCACCAAACCATAACGGTTTTTTTTAGATACGTACTGACATTTAGGTGTTATAATATGTTAGATATTTTCATTATATATTCAACAAATATTAGCAGACTCGTTGATGTTACTGTGTTAAATATTAAATATGATTACAAAATATATTGTTATAACTTTAGAGGCTGTTACAAAACATGTACCTATATTTTGGCACAATACCAGTCAGCTTACATGCAAAATCGGAGCCTTAATGGTGTTTATAAAATAAGATTTTCTATTGTTAACGGCCTTAGATTTGGCTTACCCTACCGGCCTCCATTAGTGCTCACAATGCATGCCAATTTTTTTACACATTTCTCTAACAATGTAAACTGAAATAAAAACTGTTATTATTAAATATTTTACGATTATAAAAAAGTAATAGTTAATTTAAAACCAACAAACCCGACTAATTGTATGACGAAGAAATCTAATCACAGATCACACTTCAAAATCAGTCGAGCCGTTTAAACTGCAAGAATCACAATAACATAACTCACATTACATACATACATACATACATATATACATAAATACATACATACATATATACATACATACATATGCACAAAAAATTTATCGTTATTCTTTCTTCTTTTTCTAATAACCTCCTATACTTATATGTCTCCGACAAATGGTACGACTGGTCAAATCAAGGTGCGGGACAGCATATGACGACAGCGACAAGGGACCTTTGTAGTGATCCTTGGGGAGGTCTATACCCTATGAACTCTCATTATCATCCAAAGGATGACCATAATGAGGTAGTAATGAGTATTTTTTTATTTCTATTATATTTAATACCATCGGGATATTTTTTGAATTATTTTTAGTTGTTATTTAATTGTATATAATTCGCTTTCTTTATTTCTTCTTTTATATATATTTGTGAGTACCACGTGTTTGCTTATTTTTGAAAGTGTCTTTTTAATAGCAAAAATTACATTTTGAAACTGCATTTATGGTATAAAAAAACAACATGCAAGCCATATTAAATACCGAATTATTTGGGGTCAAATGTAATTAAAAAATTAAATGTTGCAACATTAATTAATTAAATCAAATGCAAATTTTAAAACTACATTTAAAAACCCACTAAAAACAAATCTTCTAAAGTCGATGGGCTTTTTTGATTCTATACCTGAGAACTATTATTTTTTATGTGTCTTTTATAATAAAAAAGCACAAATGTATCGAGTCATAATATATATGAGTATAAATTATGCACGGTCGGCAGGATTTCTCTCAAACTTCGTGAGACGCTTATAAAACCAACCCTCGTATATTTCCATAAACATTGCTTTCAAGCTTTCAAAACAGCTTTGCGAACTTTATAAATATATATGTTTATAGATGTAGTTGTTCTCTTGTTGATAATTTATAAAAGGTTAATCGTAAAAGCCCATGCTACCAATACATTTTTACTTATTGTATTATTATTAAAGTTTGACGTCTTTAATGGAGAAAAATATTTCTGATCTATGAATCTATGATAACTATTTATTTCTTCTGCTGCTTATTTACAATGCAGCTACAGCTTTCTTTCTCAATCTCTTTCAGTCACATCTTTCTTCTTTTATATGTAATGAATTGTTTAAACAGTCGGCGTGCTTTGAATAACACAAAAGAAACAAGCAGTAGGTACATTTGTAGACGTTTATGTTATCATTATTAATTAAGAACGCTGCCGTTTTGTGACGGTTTAACAATTTCCATCTCTCTCTGGGGCTGTTCATTTCTCTTGAATTCCTAATACAATACGATCTTCTTGGCCTTCCCCTATTCGTCTTTCCTTATATTTTGCCTTGTATTATTGTATTTATAAGACCAATATTTCGATAATTACGGGTCTCTATGGTGTTTATTTACGAGCTTTTTTCTTTTGCTCTGACTTTTGCTTTTACTTAGAAATCAGAATTTATTAGTCAGAGTAAAGAACATTTGTAACTTTCGCCTTCCAACTAATCCTTTCCACTCTCCGCAACACCACATCTCATTTATGTTGATTTACTATTTTCGTTTATGTTGTAATTGTATGTATGTATTTTTTATTATTTTTAATATAAAAAATCATTGAGCAAGTACATTGTAAGTACAAGCTAGTAGTAAATTTAAGAGTACTCGATTGTAAAACCTGTTGCAAGTCGGAACCTGCGCCTCGCGTAAATAAATGCACATTATTTACTTCCCCCTTGCCGGTACAATGCGAGTCTGCCTCGAGATTTATGTACCTACTGTCTTAAGATAATGGTCTTATAAAAAATTATGTTCTTTTAACAAAGTTAGTTTCCGTTTTTATATTTTCCATCTACAAATACCACATTTCATTAAAACGTTTAGTAGCGCCGCGTTTAAATGAAAAGGTAAAACAATTATCAATTTATTATAGAAAAATAATTAATATTTTAAAATAAAGGGAAGTCCAGTAAGAAAACTTTTTTGAATCAACTAATATCATCTTAATTATTCTCCTTTACGTATGTGCTTGGAGTCACCAAATAACTTTTTTTTTAATAGTTATAGCCAACTTGTACCATCCGACCGTCAAGGCTAAGGGGTTGCCCTTACGCCCTGGATCCCTAACTTGATCCTAAGTGGGTAGTTATAGAAAAGAAAGGAAACCCAAGTGGTAACATCTATATCTTTATGTTGTTCCCCTGTGTTTCGGGTGCTATCACCCGAAACACAGAGGAGGCACATGAATTTATGAGGTCGTGGGAAAACGGGCAATCTGTTTCTGCTTCCGCAGCCTGATTACTCCCTTGCTTTAGCTATTGATCGGTGGTAACACGCAGGCATCGGATGTTTTTTTTTATTTTATTTATTTCAAATAGAATCTTACTTTACAATCTAATCTAATGTGTAGGCCGCAGACCACGGAGAAACAGCGCAGGCGGAATGCACCGCTGGCAGTAGTGGCTCCCTGAGCAGTAATTGGGGTAGGGTTGGAGACACTGCACAGCCATCACTCACAGTAGTGAGACTAGTAACCAATAGGTTACTAGCCAAGCACGTCCAAGTGCGACTGACGACGACGCGAGTCACATACGCACCGCCGGCACAGCTCGAGACGTCCCCCGTACTTGTTCCAGCCTGACAATCGTACGAGAAAGGCCGTTATAGTTTAAAATTATTATTTGTAATTAATTATCATTATTGTTACGTATTATATATACGTTACAAACTCAATCGCCAACAAAAAAGTTAATAAATACTGTGTACTTACTAAACGAGTTAACACGTCGCAAAAGTGTCTAAAGAAACGTTAATCTTACAATTTACTGCCCGTACTTTTTCGCTATAAAACACCTAAGATTCATACTTTACTACAGTTAATAACAATATTTCTTTTTATAGTGTTCATAACCATAATTTTCTTCATGATTAATTGACCTTTAAACGAACAATATTTTCGGTATTCGGTATACATATATTCGCCCCACTTTTTTTTACAACTATAAAAAAAAAATCTCTTATTTTAAATGTTACATTAATGTGGTCTCGACAGATCTCTCTAATACATACGAATAATACTATTGCTGTATTGAGATTTTTATGTGATGTAGTTTTTTTTTTTCAAGTCAAAATTTCTATAGGCTTTAAGTCCGGTAGCTTTTGCATTAATGTGGTCGCTTGAAGTTCGCTTGAACGATATACTAATATTAATAATATTTGTCTGACTGGGACAGAAAAGGGACAATATTTTTCACTATTATGTATGAATATTTGTGACGTAGCCTTTACGGTATAAACGATTTTGAAACGTGAGGAGGTGTCATAAAGCGCAACGCACACTAGATGCATGAACGAGTCGTGCGCGAGTCGTGTCGGGAATTCCGCGGTTATAATTCCTTGTAATAGGTATGGGCGACATGCTACCGCTTTCTGTGTGCGTTGCCTTTAGAGTCGTATTCCCAGAATGTCATAGGGAATGTTATGTATGGAATAAGATGTAAGGAATGATAATAATTGTGCACAAACAGTCGTTTTTTAATTAACTATTACTTTTTAGATGTATCGTTTATTTAAACTCGATAGCACTCATGTACAAATGGCGGACTTAATGCCGAAGGCATTCTCTACCAGTTGACCACGCAATAATGAAAGAAAAAGCAAAAAGGTGCAATTAATGAAGAGGAGAATTAAAAAAAATACCAAATACATATACAAATATAATTAAATAGATACATACATACACAGATACATACAAACATAGTATAGGACTTCCATCTTCGATATTGTTTGAAATTATTTGTTCCGGGAAAGACAATGATTCCAACGCAAGCGTTTAAATACAAAAATTGACGATGCCTTCCTATAATGGTACCAGAATGCTTGTTCCAGAGTCTTATAGCAGTAGCTGCAAATGAATCGGATAGAAAGTCAATATGGCATGGAAACACGACTAGACTTAAGTTATGAGAAGACCGAAGCGTATAATCATGACTACTACCCAGATATTGAAATTTACACTTCAGATATTCTGGTGTGAAACGATCTTTTATAATTGGATTATAATAATCGTTTATAATATCATTCTATAGCCTTTACAGTTTGCATATTGTTTAATTTTAAAAAAATCGCTTTAAAAAATATAAGCTACGTTGTTTTCAAATAAGTAAAACTAAATGCACAAATAAAGTACCCGGTTTTCGCTCTCCAGTATTTAGTTTGTTAACAGAGTGAATGTGGAACGATTAGTAAATTACAGCTCGATACCACCTTAATTGCCGTTCGGAAAAAAGAAAAACCATTTCGGCAGAGAGACTAATCGAAAAGTAGGCGAGCGGACGTAAATTTTTGTATTAATAGATTGAGAATCTCTTGCAGTAAATTAAATATTTATTAGTATTCGCTTACATGGTAGTTAAAATTCGTTCAGTGCACAATTTTACGACAATTTATAATATCGCAAGTGATTTCATAATCTAACGATTACTATTTTACAGTGACAAATACGACCACATTGTCACAATAAATACGTAAATGAAACCAGCTATTTATACCGCTGTTTGAATTTCCGAAAATTTATATTGAAATAGGAAAAAATGTGCTTATTCTAAGATGAATATACATACACAAACGTTTAAAAAAATCCATAATTATTTTTCAAAATACGTACAGTCTAGCAAATTTGATGTCATTATTCATCTTCCAGTAATGAAAATTTTATACCAGGTACGTGCTTACTCCGCTTCTCTTTAAATTGAAAAGATTCTCGATAGCGTGCCAGCAATTTTGTGGATGACTTTTATTATGGAGTGAAAGCTTTAAGAAGAAATACTTCAATAATGATTTTATAAATATTTTACCAAAAACCCATCTCGTTAATTGCCTGTCGCATGCAAACTATGTTTGCAAAGCTCTACCAACTTTGGTTACTGTACACAAACTCTCGCTAAATTAATAATTTTAATAATAACCAGCCAGCAGTTTTTACTCCCGTACTGTTCTGTGAATATGAATTATAAACCAAAAATATTTTTCTTAAATATCAATAGCAAATCGAAAAAAACCCATTGCTGCCGGTCATAAGTTAATTACCGATTTTAAACTAAGCATCTACGCTCCGCACTTCTTTCTTTTTTCTTTCTTGGTTTCTTTGCGGATCTACGTTCAAACTTTGTTGATATTCTACTATAAAAGTAATAAGTTTTATTATTATTATAAATAGGGGAGGTTTCCGTATTAGCGCCTGCCAGATAAATTACAGCAATATTACTCGACAGATTAATTGCGTTTTATCATAAAATCCGAAACAACTTTTAGACGCCACATTCCAAGCAGATCTGGTAGCCTAATTAACTAGGCTAAGTAGTATTAACTATTTAAGAACAACACCTATGGATTCCATTTTTAATTATAATTGAAACAGTTAAACATTTTCCAATTCTTTATCTTATGTTATCTTCGAGATAAATGTTTATCTTCGAGCTTGAAACTTCCCCTTACATCACTCACTGCCGTGTACTTTTAAAAAAGTTTTTATGTCTAAAAAATTGCAACCGTTACTCTACAAGTGAGTGAACGGTAATAAATGAATGGCAGCATAAAAAAGCATTAAAAATAAAATTTCCTGAGGTGATGCGACATGAACAACCATCCATAACTGCCAAAGCATACGGATTTGCGTCCATTTGCGTTCAACACGACATTTTTAAAAGTTAGTCAACGCGACAGTTTAAAGAGATTAATGAGATAGACTCTGCTTTTTGAATTACCGATTATTTTTGTTACTTCAACTTTAATTCAATGGCCCCAAATATTCAAAAAATTCTATGCTCTTTTTTCTTGCAAGAAACGACTTTTTCGTAAAGCGCTCTAAAAAAAGTTCACATGTTAATATTATTTGCGTATAATTATTGTTGTAACACAACGTTAATAAAGTGGAGGGGAGGTAAAATTAAAAATGTAAGTCAACCATTGTTTTTAAACACCGTTGGGTTAATCGGCCTAATTTGATTTTTTTTAATTTATATTTCTAACGAAGATATCAGATAAATTGACATCGGACTTATAATATAGCTTACCTGTAATATATCTTCCGTGGTCGGTATTTTTTGTAACAGAGGTTTTTTATATCCTTAGGTCAACCTATATCTTTAGGTTAGATATAGCAATAAGATTAAACGACATACTGCTCTTTTGAAGCAGAATGAAACAAAGAATTATTTTATTTTTAAAGCGCATTTTCAAAAATCTCCTCAATTTTTTGAAGTCGATTAAAAACAAAGCTTTTCGAGGCCTCTGTTTTTCCGCTAACTTCCTGTAAACCACGCAATGGATATAATAACGATTTTCATCCATTCCATCACTCAAAGAATGTATTCCAGATTGTTTATATGTAATATCCATTATAATTTCGAATACATGAATAAATCATATTTTGGTACTTCCAAAAACGCACCAAAAAACTTTCATCGCGTACATAGGCTATACCCTGGGACATACATAAAAATGATATAGGAAAGAATTGTAAATCTCTAAAATTGCTAAACAATTCTGCAGTTCCTCTGGTGTTGCGGATGTCCATGGGCGTCGGTTCACTTAATGTTAGGCGACCCGCTGCTCGTTTGC
>DWLR01000917.1:0-21091 GCA_018246295.1 Papilio alexanor hazarajatica | reverse complement strand
ACCCTCCGGCGGCGTCAGGGCTGCCGCTTGCCGCAATGAACGAGGTGTCACCAACTAGTTTTATCAATGATGAATGGTACGCAAGCTTATGCGATAGCGAAATGCACTCCGGAATTATATGGGAATATTTTACGGCTAAGTTTTTGATTTAGCAACATGGAATGTTTGATACGAAAATTATTTTATTGTTCTTAACAATAACGTAATGTGAAACTAATGCTTGTAGTCTAGAGGGGTCTAGGTCTCTGCCCAGAAGCGCAGAGATTACGGATTTTCATTTGGTACGATCCTGACACTGTATATTAATAATTTTCTTTTAAAAATGCTGTTGAATACCAAAATAGGTAGATTTATTGTCACTATGCATTTATACGTTTTCGCAAACTAAAACACATAGGTCAATTTGACTGTAACAGAATTAGCATTTAAATCACGGAAAGTAGTCGAAATGCATTCATCCGATCGTAATTTGATTCAGTATCGTTTTTATTTAGGCCTAAATGCAATACCGCACAATCTGCCCACTTACGGCGTTAAGCGTTGCTCTAGTAACAAAACGTAACATGGGGCGGACAGTCTGCGCGGGAAAAGCTCCGCAATGGTTAAACTTTGGTACGGGAAAAGGAAGGACAACACTCCCCGCCTAGTATCGCGGCCTCCCGCTCATTCGGTTCTCGTCCGTCGTAGTGAGTGCATGTCTGTTCTGCTCTCAAACGCCCGTGTACGATCGCGCAAAAAACTTTTCGTTGCCGGTACGAACTGTCTTTTGAACATTGAAAATAAAAAAAAAAATGAACAAGACCTTTTTGTGGTGTGACTTTAACTGAGTGCGAAGAGACTTCTCGAGTGAAGGAGTGCTTCGGAGGCTAATTACAGGCTGCTAGGCTAATTGGTGGGGCCGGCGTTTCATGAAGGTGAGCCCGACTTTTATTTCCGTTCGGCAATCCCTCTAATTGCGTCAATTAGTGTAATGCGGCGACAGCTTTGAAGCGACCCGCTTAATGATCTATCTACACAGCTCTGCTCTGCTCTCTACAAGACATTACAATTTTTAAATATGAATTGGTATATTCTAGTTCAAGATTAAAATAAATGTCAATCATAGGACGTTATCTAAGATTTAAATACTTCTTAAAATAAAAATAATATAAACAATTGTTGTTTCATATTAATTGTATTCATATTTATTATCTTTCAAAACAACAGAAAAAATATTCATTATTACCATAAACTGTAAATTCCATTCGCCGTAAATGCATTGTAATGAAAATATGCAATCTAAAGAAAATGCAACAAAGTGCATTGGGAATTTTAATTGGCATAATTGAGTTTGTTCGGTTTATTCCGATCGATGTATGGCTTTAATTATACCACCGCTGAATAATTTATTTAATAGTATTAAATGGGCTGTGGGGTGATAGAGTAGTGAATTAACATCTAATGTAACGCGATTGAGAATTCGGTGACCAGTTAGCGCGTTATTAGTATTCATTTATCATTTTATTCTAATTTTCCATACATTTCTAATGCAATGCAGAATAAAAACTTTTTTCTCTTTTTGTGTTGCATTTTTCTTAATTATTATGATAGTATTTTTATTATTTATTTAGTTCAGGTCAATAATTAAATTGAAGCAAATTAATCAATTACGAATAATAAATATTATAATAATTAATAAAACTTACGTGCAATACTATTCCACTATTTCCAAATTTTTACGGAGAAAATCATCAATTTAATAAATGTAACTTTAATGTAATTAATATTATTAATATGTTGTTAAATAAAAAATGTAAAAAGGTCATATTATTCTTATTAGTGATAAAATGAAGACGAAAATGAAGATGTAAATATTTCACCTACATTTAGACTAAATACAATTGAACATAGGACGTTGCATTTTAGTCAATTTTAAACCAATTACATTAGAGTCCAGGACATATCGGAGGGTAGTGCATACTGTGCCGAACCTCGTAGATGGTAAAAGGCCATGGAGATGGTGACAATTGGATATTATATTACTGATAAAGTCCAAGTCTAAGTATGAAAAATATTTACCGGTTATCCCCACGTTAGCGCAAGTCTGTTAAGTGAGGATTATTACGTATAATAAAAGTAAAATAATAATATATTAATATATTAAATGTGAACAGTTTGTGTGAACGCGCGTCTCGGGAACTACCAATATGATTTGAAAAATTACTTTTCCATTGGATAGTTCAAATGAAAAAAGTCAAAATTACTACGGAAGGTCAATATTTCTTGACTTATTTAAGAAACGACCCTTAGGAACTACGCTTAAAGAATGAAAATCCCTTAAATTGAATAGCGCGGCGTATGAAATCGCGATACAAAGCAATAAAATAATAGGGCAACAAAAGGCGCCATATCCATAAACGAATCCAAGACCTACGGTACATAAGCAAAACGAGTTCGTAACACCTACATGTTTAATAATAAACAAGTTTATTCTTGGTAAACCAAATATTTAAATTAGTCAATTAAAATTAAAAATAATTCTGTGGGCGTTATGATAAGATATGTTTCATTGTCTCTCTACTGAACAGTTATTGATACAATGTCCGGCTTAGAAAACGCATTCACGATTGTTATTTAATTAAACTAACATGTTTTCATTTCCGATTGTCAACAGTATTGAAAAAGTATATACTAGATAAGTTCTACTCATTGTCTTCAATAATTAACTAAGTCTATTATGAAAATAAATGTCTATTGTAGGAATTTTATTATTAAATATAATTAGATATGATAAACGTAAATTCCTATTCAAGATTTTTCTTTGGTGCAAAATAAATCACAAGATAGTTAAATTTGGTAAAGTATAAACAAAACAAGAATAACATAAGTGTAGTTTTAAAATATATGGACACTTAAATTATTGGCGTAGTTTCATATACGCTGATAGTTTATCAGAGGAAATATAATTTCATGCTAACCAAACATAAAAGAAAAAACGTTATAAAACCATACATTTAGCAAAGAAGTAAAAGTACATAGGGAACTGCGATGATTATGAATTAAGATTCGTTTAGGACAATTATATCAGACCAAATCTCAATCAAAAATGTATGTTACAAAAGTGTGTGGCGATGTCGGCACAATAAATAACATAAACATAAAATAAAGCAACATTATAAGTAAAAACAATAGGCTCCTGTTGTTGTTGTTGTAAACGTAGGGATGTGAAAAAAGTTATGTTAGAACCGTACCAAATATAAAAATCCATAATCTCTGCCTGCTCTTTTTGCCGGCCTTTGTTATTTTTTTTACCGAAGTCAGTAACTGGCTAAGTATCAACGTTGTGAGTCTGCTAACAATATTCAGTAAATTATGTACACTTGCGTATGTTATGCAAATAATAAATAATGACTACACTTAGACTAGTATTAATTAATTTATTCAGAATCGAATTTAAAATATACCCCTTCACTATACTACGAATGGAGAAGTCAAAGGAAAAACCATTTATGTGGTCTTTACAGTGGAAACTTAATTGGCGTCTTAGGAGGTCAACAGATATTTAGTCCGTAATATTACACTAAGAAATTGGTATGCACTATAAGCAATTCGAACGAGTTGGAGATCCTGAGTGCTTTGAATATATACTGGACTACTCAATCACATGACTATCTTGACATTTTAGATTTAAAATGTTTTCAGTTTATCGCCTCAATAGTCAGAGGTGGGAAACTATTCACGTTTATGTTTCGTTTATAAAATTCGTAAACCAATCATCTAAACCGTATTTGGACAAATAGAAAAGGCAGTTTGTACAAAGAAATCTCTGAGAAGAATTTATTTGTTGCCAATGGGGTTGTATAAAATTTGAACTTTTTTTTATTAAAAAAATAAGTTTTAAAATTATCTTTGATTTTGAATAAAGTAATTAAAATAACACAAACATAAAATTATTATTTAACAATGCATTATATATAATGTTTATAGCGTTTCATCTGTGGTGTAATCTGTGGCACAAAGTGACAGCTTTTTTACTCGTTTTAAAAGTATGAGTATCGCGGCAGCGCGACACGGCTGTCCCAAAAGCTAATTAGAATCCCGTATCCGGCTTGTTTATTCTCTAATTAGCAAGTGGCTCATTAGAGCTACATCACTAGGCTAGAGAGAGCGGAGCAATGCTTCATTCGTTTTAATTATATACACTGCTTCTTGTGTCTTATAATTACCGAGCACAATTAAGGGACAACATTTTAATGCTTATCTTGTACATAATGGCTGCTTACAGAACGAATTAACGTTCGCTTCGGAAGCTTTTATGTACTACAGCTGTTCTTTGTGCACGTTTTGATGATTTTTACATATCTTCTTTTGCTTTGATTGTATAGATATTCCACACTATTAATGAGAGTTTCTTTAACATTAATAATTTATAAACTTTTCAGATTTTATGATGTGTTCTTTGTTTTTGAAATATATTTAACAAGACGCATATAACTTAAAGGATTTATAAGTCATAGTCTTACTTAACTCCACAGTGGGAAAATCTCTCTTTAACCAAAATAAGTTTTTATGCATTTAGTAAAATATTTCGCGTCCTCCATCGTTCGTACATTATATTATACAATTTAGAAGGTAAGGTCAAGGGTAGAAAAGGACAATGGACCTGCCCCCGTATTCTCTTATAAAGTTTTATCGCAACCAAAACTCAATATTCAACTGTTCCAAATACGATTATGGATAGACTGATTGTGATTAAAGACGTTGTAGCACAATAATGTTATCCTTTTGGACAATTAGCATAAATGTCATTAAATTTAATGCTTTTACCTAGTTTTTTGCATAACTAAAAATAAGTCATGCCCTTGACTCAAAGATCAAGTCAAGTTAATTTTGCTTTTCTTTTTTGAGAGAATCCTAATGACCCCAATAGGATTTCATGGTTTTTTTTTCGTATTTTATACTAAACATTGTAAAATTAATTGCTGTCGTGTTAGGTCACGCATTTTTTACTTTTTTAAATTAAAGATATTAGTGATTTCATTTGACGCAATTCGTCACTTTTATAATAGTTAGTGTGTTATGTTGTTGCTGTCAATTTTAATATATTGTTTAGTCCATCATGTTGTTGATTAGGCTGCTGAGGCCAAAAATCGATGTATTCATTGCGTCCCTATCGTCTCCGCTGCTTGTGAGAAACCAATTAGAAAATTATCATAGAAAAATATAAGCAGAACTTGTAAATAATTCTATGAAACGAAATGATTTACTTTATGAAGACAAGTATAGTTACATTTTGCAACTTGCCCCGCCTTCGATCGGGTAGATAGATAAATAATTTAAAATATGTTATAGTCTAAGTTACTCGCTGACAGAAGAGCTTTATATCTGTTTTGGCAGATTCAGCATCGTGATTTGAGGGGAGATTGAACCTCCTTTTTGGGAAGGGAATTTAACCTTCTTGAGGGTAGGTTTTAAGCGGTAAAATATAAAAAACACACAACGTTTTATATAATTTAAATTCCTATGTAGTATAATGCTGGCTGCAAATTTAATAAGAGCTATAATTACATATTAATTATTGACTTAGAAAAAAAATAACATTAAGGCCCGAAAATCAGAGGAGGCAAATAGTATAGATTTATATTTTGCAAGGTTCTGGCATAATTCTCTCGGATTTTTCATCGGCCTGACTACGACCAAGAAGACAGGCGTGATGTAGAAGTATTCTGCGTTTCATCTGATGATTGAGGTGCCAAAGGCCTGATTCTAGTTCATCTGCAAATCATTTGCTTGTTGCCGACGCCTACGGGATGCTTGATGGTCACTTAATATCAGGTGAACCGTTTGTTCTTCTACCAACTTCCATAAAAAAAAAATATGTTCACGTTAAAATTAGACACGGAAGAATTCTAATGATTTGAGGGGCTTAAACCCCTTGGCAACGTTGTTAAATTTAGAGTTTAAAAAAAAAAAAGATTTTGGACTATATCTGCAACAAACAAACAAAACAATTCTCTTTATATTACGAGTATTAGTATAGTATAGACTATCGATATAAAGTTAACAATAGCTGACACAACATGTACCGGGTTGATGCATTTGCATTAATTAATTTTAGCTAATTAATAACTTGCTTTAATTAACGAGGCTGTTAGGACAATTTAATCAGGGCTGATTGGTCTAGCGGTAGGCAATGACATTGCACGGCGTGAGGTTTCACCTGCTATTATTAGGTTTCGTTTAATTATGAATTTATGATAAACGTTATTTGCGAAAATCAATTTATCATGTTACTTCGTTAATCTCAACTTAATTATAAATTATACAGCACGGTGAATCTGACTATAAACTGTCTGGGGTTCGGTTTTGCCGGTTTGTAAAAAGAGAGTAACAGAGAACAACCACAACAGTGAAGATGCTTTGTCGGTCTTTGCATAGGAAAAAAAGAGAGTAGACCTGGCGAATTGTCTTTAAAGGAAAAACATGTACAATATTTTTTAGTAATGCGGCAATCATTCAACGATTAAGCTGATTGAATAAGGACCTTTTTCAATTAATAACTGTGATGAATTTAATTTAAACTTCTTAATGTTTTAATTTTTTTATTAACTAGTCGTGGTGATGTGTGACTTATGTAAAATTTGTGAGGAGCAATTGCCAACATGCCGGCCGAGACACGGGGCCAGCGGGCGCACTAATTGCTCCCCAGCCCTACCGGTCCTCTCTTCACCGCTCTACAAACAAATTAGCTCGAGAAACGGATGTCGACGTTGCGTTAGGGTTTTCGCTAAAAAAATCCTAATTACCATGTTACGTTAACTTGTTTTTTTTTCTTTTCAACTTAATGAGCGTTTTAATGTCGCAGTAACTTTTGTATTTTGTAACGAAATATTATATCTTAGTAAGTGGTGAGATGTAACTACACGTCATTATTTAGTTAAAGTTATTGTCATTTAATTAGTTGTATTCTCATAGTAGATTGTTTAGATAAGTATATAGATATGTAAGGTCAAAAGGTCAGTTTTCATTAAGAGATAATTTATCTGACATTTATCAACTATTAACTTCATACGCTAGTAATTGTTTAGTATTTGTAAAACGTCAATATACAAAATTGTTATTGACTAATATTATATATAAGATGGTAGTGGCGTATAGACGATAGATTATGCCTTTAATTTTGGAAACATTGGTTGGTATGCTAAGGCTAAGACTTTGTAATATGTCATCTTGACTTAATAATAAAATTTTTAAGTTAGTAAAACTATATTTTATTTAACCCCATCGTCTCACTTAATTCGAAGTCTTACACAGAACATAGGGGCTTGTTCTTGATCGTAAATCATGAATTTAAATCATAGCGTCGTACGTTTAAGTATCATTTATTTATTGCAGCGGGCGTCGCGAACCCTATGAGACGGAAGGTCACCAGTAATTAGGTTGTTGGTGGGGCATGTTTTTCAGCGACGTCGTCTCTTCCTCTTGTTACTCATTTAATTACCGTCGACTGTTACTGCTCGTATTCTTGCATAAATATACGTACAATGTCTTAATTTAACGTCATTCTATATCATAAATTAAATTATGCATACAATGATGAGTTTCGTTGCAAATTAAAAGTTTCACTACATAGTTGAAAGCATTTTTGTCTATTTTCGATGCAACATTTTCTATGCAATTTAAGTACTTCGGTCGGAACCGCGGCGAAATACCGATGCATGAATATTTCTGCTGGTCTGGGGAAGTACATGGAATCATTTGAATTATAAAGAAACCATTAAAATTAGGTTTTTCAAGGAGTTTAAAATCAAACAATGTCAATGTCCAGGGATGAGAATCAAATTTAGCACCACGCTTGATAGTTAGCTTTTCTTTCCGTTAGGCCATGCATTCATCGTATATTTATCTAACAAAATAATAAATCCCTCGTAAACTAGTTTTTATACGTAAAACGTAAGCAATTGTATGTGCAATTTTTAGGCCAGAAATGTTTTGAGATTTCAGGGGAAAAATCAATATCTTATATGTCGTTTAGCCCACGGTAATTGATTTATACTTTTATATCTAATTTAAATACTTATTTACTTTTGACTAATTCTCTAATAATGCTTAATAAATACCCAGTTAAAATAAATAAGTATTCGCATTGAGTTCATAGTGGATAATACTTTATTATTTTTGTATATATTATGAAATAACTTCGTTGAAATATTACTGTTTCTTTACTCTTGATAATAGTAGATTCATAACATTGAAGAGAATAACAAATAAAAAAGTTAAAATTGTATTTTTGAAGGAGGCCAGTGGGCAAAATACTTCTGCTGTTTATGTAATCTGGTGTTATGACCGTCGCTCTATAAACAATCAAAGGATTGGTAGAGCTCGCAACAACAACGTCTGTTGCAAAGCGGAGCCAACTTGACCGGTGAATTACCTTACAAAAGATAGACTTGAAGTAGAAGTATGTTGCGTTTCGTCTGATGAGTGAATTGCCGGAGGCTTAATTCTTGTCCTTGCCATCCTTTCGTAATAAGTAAAGGTGGGTGGGGTAAGAGGATTAGAAGGGAGAGGGGAGGAAAGAGGAGAGAATAAAAAGATAAAAGATTATTTCTATTTATCTCCTCCTCTGTCTATTAAAGGTAGGCAACAAATCTGCAACTCATTACCTTATTGCAAATTTCTTAAAAAGTTATATGTATGTTGTCAGTCTTTGTATGGGAAATTGGAGGAGGAAAAAAAAAATGAGCTGTCTGTCCTGTGTGGGATGAGCCTTGCCACGCATTTTTAATGAAAAGAAACTTACAAATATGGCAAGCCTGATATACTTTTCTATGAGGGCCTCTGTGAGGTGTGGGAGAGGCTTGATTCACTTGAAGATACGTTTAACTTTAGCTAGCTTTAGTTTTAGCAACGTAAAGACTAAAAAGCATACAAACTCTGTGTGTGAATTAAATGAGAACAAGGCTACTAAAATATTGGCAAAAAAAAATTGCCACCCTCTAAGTTGACAAATTTACTTAATATTTCCGTATTTAAAATGAACGTTTTTTTAGGGATTACATACACCAATGCATTTTTGTTGTTACATTATTTAATAAATTTTTCACTATCTTCATCATAGTTTCACTTTTCGTCTTTACGTCATCTGAAGATTTTGTTCGATGGTAATTATCTTTCTCTTTTTCTCATATCATCCGCTTGAATAGTGCTCCGGTAACATTTCGAACGTAATTAAAGTCAAACAGTATCAAAGGTATAGTATGTGAAACGGGAGCCAGCAAAGCAATACGTCCAAGGCACGTAATTAGAAAGTCGTTTCGCATACGCTCCACTCATTAGGAGCGTCCCGTATGACAGTACGCGATAACCCGGGGTGGCGTGACTAATGACGTAGCTCGATGTATTTGTTTGTCAATACGGCCGCGTCCATCTGACGGCAGATCATAGCACATTCGCGTACTGTCGTTCCTACAATTTATTAATGTGACATTTGTTGTCCTAATTGCTTATTATGCTGTCGGTTATTAGGATTAAGGATAAAGCTTGTGATTTTTATAGATTTAATCGTTTTGTTAAAAAAAATTGATATTGCAATTGATCATTGACTTAAGTTGTTGTTTCGTATGTCTTATTAGAAGTACTAGTTTGTGGCTTATACTAAATCCTTGACATATTTCTTATAATTTCATTTTAAGTTCTTTGTATGCCTTGTCTTATTTTGTACAGTTTTTGAGTACACGCTACATTGGCGGTACGCTAAATTCTAAAAACCAAATTCTTATTTCAGATTCCTGCGTTTAGGATTCATTATGCATATATTTTTTAGGCAGATTTTAAATAACAAATATTATATTAACAAAATGTATAATTACTTACTACTTAAAACAATTGTACATTTTTGTCTTATAATTTAAACAACTGATGACAACACACATTTTTTTATTGTCAGTATCAAATGTATCTAATTCAATATTATAGTCAAGTAGTGTGAAATTTAAAACGTCTTTTCTAACACTGAACTCCGAGGCCTCCAAGAACATAAAGTCGTTAGTTTATTAAATTACGAATTGCTAAAATTTACGAAACGAAATTTGTACACGAAAATTTAAATTAGTACCGTGAAATTTAAAACGGGAATAAAAGATTAAAGTGAAGGAAGCACTCAAATTGTCTATACTTCCCGCAATTAAAGCCGAATTAACTAACAAATAGGACAGTGTTAGAAAATAAAACTATATGATCGTCGCGAAAAAATAATTTGAATTATAAAGATTTTACACTTTGCTGTAATTTTCCTTTGAAATTCCTAAATTGTGAAAACCAAAAATAATCTTCAAGTATCACTTGTTTAAAACGACAACGTTTTACGAGAACATGAACTAAAGAGTTTTGAATGTATATTTAACTATCTTTAAGATATCAGTTTTTTTTTTACTACGACGAGATAAGCAGGACGTTCTACTCATGTTAAATGATACTGATAATTTTGGAATCTACACAGTTAAATAAGTACTATAGGGTAAGGATTGTTAAATAAAAATTCATACGTTTGACGCTATTCAATTATTTTTTGAACCATCGCCCAGAACAAGCATGTTAAGTTTGTTTACAATCTACTAATTTACTTTTTTAATTAAGAAAAAGAGAAAAAATAAGAAAAAAAAAACGAAACAAAGCAATTTTTGATAAAGAATCAAATTTAATAATTTAGGTAGTCTATTACTGAGCACATTTCTATTAACTCTTCATTTTCTGCTATTTTATAATGTCATATTAAATACCTTATATAAGTATATATATTCCCAAGGAGGGCTGGCATCGGGCAGGCGGCCAGCCGTAAAACTATAGCCAAAACCAGTTACAGTATGGAGTACAGTAGAGTCCAGGATATATAGAAGAGTAGTACATACTGTGCCCACCCTACGCAAGTGGGAAAAAGGCAGGAAGATGATGATTTCTATTAACTCTACAGACAGAGATTTTAGAGACACAAAGAGAATGTGATAGAGTATTAAATCTTAATTATGCTTAAATATGTCGGAATGTTAGCCTAGTCGATGATTTTTATAAATCATATATTTACTTGCGATAAAACCCTTAGGTATTTTAACCATTGGACAAAAAGTTCATCTATAAATATTGACAAATCATTCGTGTAACATGTGTCTAAAATTTAAAAGTAATTCAGGTAATTTGGACGTTAGGCAGAGGAAACAATATTTTCGATCGATTTCATCGTCTCCCTAATTGGTCTTACGCCGCCGGCTCGAATGCAAATACTCTGTTATTAGGCAGGTTAATTAAAGAGTTATCGGTCGTAATTAACCCGTTTCGGTACAATTCGTGTGCCCATGGCTCGTATGAAACAACACTAATTAAGAAATTCCTCCTTCATTACCTCAATTAGATTTATTCACGTCGGGAACTAAAACAGCATACGTTTCGAGTTTTTGGTTATTAATTTCGTGGGAGAATCAAAATATCAATACCGACATCTTTGTTTACTCAAACATTGATACAAAATTTAGTTTATTTGGTCTTTTGAACAGAAATATACGCTTATTACATAATACATATAATTTATGCTTGTATCATATGCACAACACAGAGAATTCACTATGGGTATCCTCTTCATTGTATTATAGATTAACATATTAGATCATTGTTATGTTATTTTTAAAGTCATCAAGGATTTAAAGTAACAAGTTTCTGTACACTACGTTTGTACACTGTGCTTAGTTTGTATACACGGTAGCCACCAGAACGTTAACGAATTACGAGTATAACAAAGAAATGTTATGTCTCTTAAATTGCTTGAAATGTTAAAAGCTTATAACGATAAGATAATGACAGAAAGCGTCCAGAGACTAGTTAACGACAAAATTATCCTCCGATAGTGAAATGTACAGGTTTCGGTGTGTCTAAATTAACAGCACCATCGAATGGAGGAATTGACAGAGACTACAGTTGCGTCTTGTACGTATCTTCGTGTATTCCTTTGTTTCTTCTCCAAGTATTTTAATATAAGGTCTGTACCATGAAATTATGATTTTACATAAGTAAGAAGGAAAAGTGACCGGTTGGCGCAGTGGCAAGACTTGTCTTTCGCGCTGCAGGTCGTGGGTTCAATTCCCTCACAGGACAAACATTTGTGTACATGAACATGTCTGTTTGTCTTGAGTCTGGATGTAAAGACCACCGGAGGACGGGCAGTAGCGTCCTTTTGTTAGTACGGTGGAACATACTGCGATCGCCAACTCGCTTGCCAAGCGTGGCGATTATTGCACATTTCTCCCCAATGATGCAGTCAATGGTGGAGGCCTATGTCCAGCAGTGGGCGATGATAGGCTAGGGTGGTGAAGAAGGAAAAGATGTTCGCAATTCGGCACTTAACTTTAGTACGCCTTGATAGGTTTGAGTAATTTTTTTATGTGTGAATGTGCTTGTTCTATATCATTTTTGGATAAAACTACAGAACTTAACTAAGATATATGCTTGTTTATTTGTGTATAGATACCTCCATAAGATTGATCTTAAGTTGTTTTATAGTTTTGGCTCAGACCGTTAAATTAAACCCAAGCATTAGCAGTTTTGTATTTAAATGAGATAAATGAAATAAACATTTATAAATTAAGTTTCATAATTGTTATATTTAATCAAGCAATTAAATATTTCATTGATAAGATATATTAAAATGTATTTAATTTATAGTTCTATGTGCGATTGTCTTAATTACATTGACGTATATTATTAACATTAGTTATCAACATAGCTCGCTATCTTGCAGTATATAGAACATTGTTATTAGTTGTTATGTCTAAAAATAAAATTGGAGTCAATCTAAAATACTTTCTTCTCTTATATACATGGTTCGTTGATCATTCGTTGTTGTTCTTATTTATATATTTTTCTGTCTTGATATTCAAGAATTATTGAGACCATGATCTAGAGTTCTAGAAGTTAGGCAAAGTTCTTTTTTTTTTTTAATTAAGTTAATAAAAAAGTGTATAAATGTACATTTATCAAGATAAATATATTTTATACATTTTTTAATCATATATCATTGAGATTAATATATTTATGGTCTTGACCATATCTATCAATCTCAAAATCTCAATATTGATTTTTTCAAAGCAGTGTTCATTTATTTCACTAGTAATGTTTGGATATTTTACTTCGCAGTATATAAAACTCAGTGTTCTTAGGGAAATGTGCAAAATACCTATCTAAATCTCTGATGTATGTAGTTTAGTTTTTTGAAACTTTTAACTATCTAAAATTTTGAAACCTGAATTAGTAACCTAGTATTGTAAACTTTAATGGTGAGTACAATGAACTGCCATTAGTCATTAATGCATTATTACCAATGGTTTTTTTATGTAATCAAAAACATTTAATAAAGTAAGTCTCAGAGGCAAGCATAAAATTGGTAAGAGAAGTTGATATTGATAACCTCCGATCTCCATTATCATGTTTGCATCGTCAACTAAACTTTCAAGTGCTCGCCTGTCATCGTCTCCTCGGAGCTTTTTCAATCTCAACGTCGATATGAAAAAAGTTGAACTTTTTACGGGCACTTATCTAAAGACGTTTACTCACACAGTGCCTATTCGTAAACAAGACAGATATAAAGCCTTATCTCTAATTACACTAATAAACTTTAAATATATAAACATAAATGAGCTTTTGTTATCTCTCAAGATAAATGCTAGGTTTCTTCAACTAATTATACTCTATTGAGTGTTTTATTACAATAGGGTATGTAATTTTTTTTTGAAAATTTAAGTGTAAGAATCGCAGTTAGGTCAAGGCAATAGTACATTTATTATCAAAACTATATTGTATTTATTTAATTTTCCACGTAGTTTTTAAAAACATGATTTTATTTAAGGTAATGTAAGGTAATTATTTATGTAAATATTTTTCCAAAAAATATAGATTTCAATAAAAAAACTGAATTTTGTTAGTTTTGCTTTAAAGTATTTCAGGTTATGTTCAAGTATTTTATTTTTGCTAAATTAAACGTAGAATGAATTTTGAAATAAATAATAACGACGGAGTAGAAATTCAAAATATTAAAAAATTTGGCAATTCTCTTTCGTTTCTTTTTAAATTAAATTTTGCTGTTATGTAAAAGATAAATCGAGGCCTATTTATTTTGCAAATTGTGAAGATGGCGCATCAAAAAATGAGTCTTTTCATTTATTGGCTATTTAGCTTTGAGGGCACTCAAAGTACAGCCAAACTTCGTAACGATGCCATCGGTTAGCGAATTTTATGCAAATTCTGTCAACTTAACATTAAGTAGGGGAACAAACTGCGTCCACTTTTTACTACTTTGGTTTCGTGAGCCGCATTTTGTATGGCCTATTTTTTGTAAAGTTTTTATGCAACCAATTTTCGTCAGTACTCCACTGTTCTTTATTAATAGTATTAAAGCACCGTAATAAATACTCAAAGATTTCTATGGCATTCGTGTATTTTAGCTTGCATTGATAACGTTAAGGTTAGGTTAGGCATGTATCCTAAGTAATTAAGCGTATCTTTGGAATACAGTTTTCGAAGAAATCTGACAGTCGTGGCCGATTCTAAGTTAACTTATAAGCAATAAGTTTCCTATTTTTGCAGAAAGTACAAATTGAGGGTTTGTATTTAGAAGAGACGTTTACCTTAGATGTGTTTACGTGTAGCAATGGCAAAGGGTGTTAAATGAATAATTAATTATTTATATTCGTTTAGAGTGTTCCAATAAGTTGTATTTGCATCAAATTAAAACTGTTGTTTACGAAAGAAGAAACCCGCGCCTACGTTGTTTTCGTAATGACTGTCATTACGAAAACAACCAATCAAAATTCTACAATCGTTTGTTTTGTTTGACCCGGTGTCTTTATCAAATTAATGAAGATATGTTTTCGCTTTCGAAGTAGGCGCAAAGTACATGCCAGTACGATCTGGATATATATTTATTGTTTCGAACTTATTTAAATTAATGTCGCAGTTGACACGTGCTATTTTTAAATTAGTATTGACGTAAACATGGAGGTCGAACGCGGAATATGAAGCTAGCGATAAACAATAATACGCAAATATATAAAGACATGTCCATATATGTTTGTAATAAATCACTTACTTTTCATATCAAGTAGCAAGTACACATACCCAAGTGGAGTAAGTCGCAATAAAATCTGAAAGGATCTCTTTCTTTACAAATATTTCAGACGATTTAAAATGTGTTATATTCGTAATTATCGTTAGTTAGCTTTAATTAAATTAATATGGATTTACATAAAGTATTAAGAAAGATATGATGTTGCTTCAAAGTATAAATAAGAAATATTCAGGTATTCAATACATGAGTTTTGACTTTACAGAAATAAGACACTCTAACAATTGCGACTGGTGTAGAACAGAAAAGTATAATATTTGAACGAAAGAGGTTTTATTGCGTTCGCAATACTCGATTGTAAACTATGACGTTGATTCGCAACGAGGTTAATAACCTCCTCGCAGAAAGTGCTCATTTCCTCTGATGGTGTGCACTTCATTCGCAGAGCAGCAAACACGGGCCTGTAATGACGGGCACCGGGCATTGCGTCCACCCGCCAGCACGGCAATTTGAACGTTCAGTGGGCCGGCGCGCACCAACTGCCCTCGAAATTACTACCGCTCTTCTACTACTAACCGATCTTTAACATCTTGACGTAGTTACAATAATTATTAAAATTTAACTACTCATTAGCACCAAATAATAGATTCAAAATACATTTCTATTTTGAAAACGTGAATTAACGGATATAAATTATTGGCCTATAATGTTGTCTAATAAGTTAAAGATTGAAAATTATTTTTTCTAAATAATATAAAGCAGTTGACAGTGGTTAATTGTTTGAGGAATGGTTTGCATATCGGATAAGTTCCAGTAAGCTTATGCAAATAATTGGTTTTGGGTTTTCGGATTGAACGGAAAGAGACACGACCTCTCACGCCCATTCTAAAATTAATAACCTAAAAAATAGATGTAAATTTCTATATCTGTCTGCTATTGTTATATACCTATACCTTGAATATTTAAGAAACTATGGTTTAATTTCTAATGTAAATTAAAGAATACAATAATTCAATAACAACAACCGTATTCATAAATGTTAATAATAGAAATATAAAAAAATGGTCAGCATTTCCCGTACAATGAAACAACAACAACTAAATTCTAACGAGAACATAACACCGTGTAGAGTACGATTACAGGCGACATGGCTTTGAAAAACGCTGAACTGTCGAATAAAGCGTACGTGTATGTATGTGAAAAAGATGCATTTCAAAGCTTCAGTGGTTAGGTTGTGTGCATACACTAATTATTGGTACGAGTAGCGACGACTTTCAATATGGCGGAATTAATAACACCTCAACTCGACTCCCGATCGTTCGATAATTGCGAAACGAGTGTTGAGTTGTCTTTGTCCACGAAAATATTCTATATTAAATAAACACACATGTCGACATTTGACACGATGTGACGACAAATCGTTTTTTTAAAGTGGAGCGTTGGTTAACCAACAATGATTTATGCTGATTTTGTTTTAATAACATGATAAGTCACGATAATTAATATGTTGTTAGCTAATCCATCAGCATCTATATATTTAAAGAAAGCAAATGAATTATTAAAGCAAACATTATGTAAAATTTACCTACGGTAAAACTTATCGACTTGTTCAATCACAACGGGTTTCTCGCTTCTTATAAGCTACAAGTACAACTAGACTTTTAATTAGCTAAAAATATTTTTTGTTTACTTTGGCCATCCATTCATAAGATTTGATCATGAATTTATAAGAAAATTGTTTTCAATATCAAATTATTTCTAATTTATTATATTAATTTAATACTCCCTCTGTTCCATAATACTTGATAATTTTCTGCATTTTTTGTCCCATATTACTTGATATGGTTTTTAAAATTATTTTTGGACAAATTTAGATTTAATAATAATTTATTTTCGATTAAAAATAGTTACTCTACAAAAGTAGTATGTCAATAAATATAACAGTAGATGTAAAAATCAAATTTTTTATTGATACAAGACAGAAAGAGCATTTGGTAATACTTCTGCTTCTGCTTCTACTTCTACAGGTAAACCTTTTATGAAATAATAATGAAATAAAGCTAGAAGATATGGTTATTTTTATGGTAAATGATTTTTTTAAAGACATCTTCTATAACAAAAAAGTATTATTCATTAAACTCATAAGAAAAAAAATATTTATATAGAGCCATACATTTGTGATAAGCCGCGGCTACGAAATGAAAAATATCAAGTATTATGGGACAGAGGGAGTATTTATATTAGCTACCGTCCAAGGCGTGGTATGGTAAATGTGTTTTATTTTAATTTTACTATAAACAAATGAGTCTTTGTTCAAAATATAACTACAAATTAACAATTAACTAGTCGTTTCCTTTACCATCGAGTCATTATTATTAATGGTACAAGCTTTGACATTGTATCCTTAGTATTATGATACGCCTGTATTTGGGATTCCTGGATTAATAACGAACGTTTCCGGGAAATAGTCGTCGGCTACGAACATAATATTGACGTTGTTTATCGCCGCTGTATCTATCTGTTCGTCAAACAAGTCGGCGGACGGGAGACAGGACGTCGTCAAAATTAGAACGCCAACCCGAGCATAGTGAGTCGCCAATTTGCATTTTCGGCAGCGATATCCGTCTAATATTGAAATATAGTAATACAACGTTTATTTCATTCCATTTTACATTACACAAATTCTGTGTGTTATCATAGATGTCATTAAATCAATAATAATAATACATGAAGCCATTACTGGGTAGTGGGCAAATATTATAGATTATTTTGCTTTACTTCTTTTTCGATATTCAATATGTGGTTATTTACGCAAGCATAACTCATTAGTCTAGAGCACTGCTACTCAATTTTATAAAAATATACACTCTAGACGTAGGTAAGTCCACTAAAATGGTATTTAAGGAACGGGAAGAAAATAGGGGACCAATCGATACGTAGAAGATAAAAATAAATGAATTAAAGCTTGAAAGTATGTTGTACAATTAATAAAACGTACAACAATAAAACGTAAAACAAATTAAATTGAACGTATTTTGATCAAGATAAAGAAAAATAATAATATTTTCAAATTACTTTTAAAATGACCATTTCAACCTAAGAGAATTGTAAACTTCTAGAGTCTAAGGAAAGAAAATAGTAAATATTTCTGATTACATTAGTTGGAAATAAACTTGGTTACAAACGTTATTTACTCGTGGCTAAGTCTCGTAGCACAATACGTGTTAGTTAAAAATCTGGCCTGCGCCTTTCGAATCGTAGCGTATGGCTGCGGAGATTCAATTAAACCGTGCATTCATCATCGAAGCCGACAAATGGCGCGGACTTATTATGCCAACGGCGAATGTTTGAGAACTACTACGCATATAGCCTTTGCACTTAATTTTTTATCGTCTACATGCCATATTGTAAGCAGGAAAATAGGTTTTTCGCTTCATATTCGGACTTTTGCGAATCAGTTTCATCATCTGCCTGACTGTATCTTTCGCGGGTATGTTTATATATTCGTTTGTTCCATTTTGATCTGTAGCCTAAACTACTTGAAAAAATTTGGTGAATGAGACATCGACGTTTCCATGTCAATTTGATAGGTTGATATTTTCAAAGTTGAATTTGATGTGATGAAAGCGCGAAAATTTTGCAAAATGCTGAAATTGATTTGTGAAATACTGAAATTGATTTGTACTGTTTATTAAATATTTAATTATCTAACTGAAAATGTGATATCAACTTAATAACCTTTTTACTAATTTATTGTGAGAAATTAACGAAAAAATGAACTAAAAATTGATAGCCGGTAAAGAATATATGTAACAAATAACAATGCACTCGTTATTAAAGCGATTCGTCGAAATGTAAAATGTTTGCTTTTTACTAAAAACAAAGCGCTCAAGCATCGAGCGGATCGAAATTCCTAGTATTTACAGAAAGCATTGGTTTAGAAGAATGCATAATGGCCGGAAAAATGTCAACCGTAAGTGTATTAAAGTTGGGGCTACGCTGCGTGCCACGGCTGATGTATGGCCGCGGTCGGCAAATTGAAAACAGTCGCAAATGGCCCGATAGCGGCGCGCCGGGCCTTCCACAGTGGATCAATTTTTAGCTTTTTTCACTTCAAATGTTAAATAAATATTAATACTACAATAAACATTAAACATAAATCCAAAATTTTATTGGCAATATTGATCCGTGTCCGTCTGCTCTATGTCCCGTCCCGGCTAAAAAGATCTTAATGAAAATTGGTATAAACACGGCAAGAACACGTGATTATGCAAATGGTAGGCTATATGAAATATCCGTAAGCCTAATGATAACCATCAAAAGACATTTAAGAACATTATTTTGTATTGACCTGACAGCGATTTTTTTAAAACAACGTGCCTAAAAAAATACGCTGGTAACATCTAGTCCACATATGCAGAAGAAGTGAAGTCGTTTATTATTATTATACTCATAATATATATGATGTAATTTGACGACACTTGTAAGAAAATTAAGCGACCAATGTAGAACGATCCCACCATTAGAATTGTATTCAATATAAGTTTCCATTCGCGCAGAAAATGGTCGCTCAACGTAGTACCGCAGCGTAGGGAACCCTTCGCTAAGAATTGTAACATATGTTATAAGTTGTACAAATGTAAACTATTGATAAAATTCTAATGATTGTTAAATGATTAGCTAGTAATTATTTTCATACTGCGTCCAATTTCAACATTATTTTTACGATGTTAATATTTTTCGATATATCTTCTCTTAATCAAACTTACGATTCAACCGTGACAACGAATTCCATCTATTCGAATAACTTCAAATTATCGTTGTTTATCATTGTGAAATATATTTACATACGCTTACATAACTTTATATCAATGTTTTTGTTACTCCGGATGAATAAAGAAAATCTTATCAATAACAAGAATTACCATTCACTACAAACAGATTCGAGCAAATTCTTGTTGAATGTTCAAGAAAAAGATCATAACACCGCAAGGGGAGCATATCCCTCGCAAATAGTTAGATTATATAAATAAGGCGCTTTGAACAGTTTAGGTGATAGCAATCTGCGGCCGGACGTAGCATGGGATCGTCTCTGCTCAAATTGAGTGGGGCTTTGCGTACATTTTTTCTTTACAGTCCTCACGCAAATTCTATATTGTTTCAACCCAAGCCAACGGGCCAGTGTTTCTCAAACTTAGATCTAATTTATTTATTTAATTTTTAATTTACATTTCACCTAAATTAAACATTCGGCACCAAGTATTTTTTTATAAACAATATTGCATTGACATCTTGAGCAAAACATTAATAACATTCACATTCAAGGAAAAAAATTGTCATACGAATAAATTTTAATTATTTGGAATTGTCGATTAACTGCAGAGTACAGTGATATAAATCGTTATCTTCTTAGTAGCAGAATAAAAGACTGGGGCTCGCTGTAATTACTGGGCACAAATCTTGAATATAAGTAGCGTAACATTTGCATAAAACTGGTACACACTCGTCCCTACTCGAAATCACAACAGTTTTAAATTGGTTATCATACTTTGAAAAACTTAATTACAATACGAAGCATAAATAAAGGTACAAGGAGTATCGTTGTCAAAAAATACTCTTGTAGGGTTTCATATTTAAGTAATTTTAATATGTTACTGGATTAAAAGGCGACGTTGTCGGTCAGTGTAAGGTATATTCTGCGGTTTGTACGGAGCAGTGTGGGTAAGACGATATAGGCGAGACGCGTCACCGCCCACGTCTAACTGGCTAAAGTTACGTTTCTATCTTGTTTACTGATACGTAACAAATTGAGCCGTCGACACTCGATACTTGTGCCAACGTGATTCGTTGCAACAATTTTTTGATTATTATTGAACATTCAAATTTGACTGCAGAACATTATCTATGTCGGTTAAAATTATCTCAATGTTTTTAGTAATACGTTTCAACATAAAATTCACGCCCGTAACCCAAAGCGGTAGACAGAAATTACGGATTTCCATATGG
>DWLR01000916.1:0-21095 GCA_018246295.1 Papilio alexanor hazarajatica | reverse complement strand
ACCCGCCTGCCAAGCGTGGCGATTATGGCACATTTCCCCCCAATGATGTTATCAATGGGGGAGGCCTATGTCCAGTAAGTGGACGATCATAGGCTGAGGTGGTGGAAACGTTAATGTACTGCACGTAATTCAGTTCAATTTACGTCTCATATTGTATTAAATTTATTGCTCGTTTCCTCGCCTAATTAATTTTAAAAAATGTAGAAAAATCTCAAACATCTATATGACTGTAGTATATGGGCTGTAGTCTTGCCACGGTACAGCTCTCTGATTACTGCAAAACAGCTGCCTGTTAAGCTTGTATCATTGTCAAAATTATAGTACAGATCATAATATAAATAACAATATTATAAGCACTCACTCCCGTAACCCCGATAGCCCTAAATTACGGATTTCATTTGGCACGTGTCTTATATCCGGATATTTGCTTGTCAGCTATGACCCCTCGTCGCCGTTACGGCACATTGCCTTTCACCTTATCTGTCACCCTAGGTAGGTGAGCAATATTAAATACGCGACTGATTATGGCGGTAACGTAGGCCACATACCTATAGCAACTACTTAACATTTATGCGTCGCATTGCGTAACATCCGCTTTTGTCGTTCACCGGATTGGTATGTCACAAATTTGGTCGGTATAAATAGGTGTTAAAGCTAGTTAATTATAGATATGACTTGAAGTAAACAAGAAGTCAGTTCTATATTCAAGTGTGTATATTTATTTCTATTTAGATTTGATGCATAAAGCTTTTCATTTCCGTTCCAGTTATATTCGGCGCATCCATTAATTTGGTGAAGAGCAACGTGGAAGCGAGTGCACCTCTACTGCTGGTATTACACTCACCGCACATTATGCTCGCAGACATGCATTGCTTGCATGCTTTATTCGCGTTAAAACAATGAAAAACTGAATTGAGCAACATGAAATATTTTTTTATAAATTGTAGCAAGACATATAAATTTATGAAACTCGTTATATTTTGCTTCATGAAAATTCCCTATTGTACGAATATATTGATATTTTGCATCCTATGTTAGTATGAGTTGAGGATTTCTCGTTCGCAAATTCATGACTTAAGTTTTCTGCTCATTAGACCCCAGTACCAACGGCCGGCCGTGTAATTTGCGAATAAATTGAACTCTTAATGTATATTGGATCATTATCGTTGAATCGAAACTCAAAAACGACTTACAATATTAAATTCTTTGGTAAACTAATTAACAATTTGTTTATGATCTCGTGATTTAGCAATTGTAGGTCATTTTTCGTTCAGACATATGCGTCATTTTATTATTAGTTAGCAACCAATAGTTATATTGGATGGACAGTAAAACATATATAGCTTCCTTCACACACCCAAAAAAAAATGAGATAATATACAATTATAATTAAGAAAAGATGGATGGATTGCGTGAAAGATACAATGGTTAAAAAGGGAGTGATGTTTTTATTGTGACTCCAACGAGCTCTTAGATCGTTTCTGTGGACGCTCCGTGTTGTGACTGGGCACAGGGGCCCCCGAGAGGGGACCTCGGTTTGGGCTGTCACTCATTACGCGTTTAGCATTCTAATTCGCGGGTGCCCGAAAGGGCCAGGCCTCGGCTTGATCGGATGTTTAATGGATGATTTTCTGTAATTTTACTGCTAATTATAGCTGGTACTAATTGGATACTCCTTAGTATTTAAACGCTAATTAAAAAAAATCGTTTGCTAGAATAATTCCGATTTCCAGCTAATTTTAATGATTGCGCAGCAAAATACGCATATCAAGACATTGCTAATCTTGCAATAAATTAAATTCGTGGCGGACCGTTATTTATATAAATGTAAAGCTTTTTAATTAACACATAATTAATTATAACTGGCGCACAACAAACCTATTACTTCACTTTAGTATCAAATAATTTTTATATGACGTACTACAGTGTGCATTAAAAATAACGGCATTTTGTTGGCCTAAGCTAATTTTTTATTTAGTTTATCTTTATAAACAAAATAAATGTATTCCTAAACTAACCTAACCCAGCTTTTTATTTTAGTTGAATAATAAAAAATAAACTTACGTATATACGTTACTTTATGTTGCGAGGCGTAATGAGTATTTTGGTCTATGCGTGCTAGCTAATTTGCTATCTAATGGAATTTCTTCGTCTCGTATTGGACGGAAAAAGAAACCGTAGTGTTTCTATATTTTCGAGTAATATTTAAAACTTATTTTGAAAAAGGATTGGTTTACTTGCAGTGAGAATTTATTTGATGTAAAAAGTAGATTAAATTATAAACATAAATTGACTAATTATAAACATAATTGAGGTGATTAGTGTATTCCCGTAGTAATTAATACTGTTGATACGGAAGGATTTTTACAGTATTAATTACATACTCTCATTAAAACTCGCCGCTTTTCGGTCGCGTGTCGCTGTTTCGCGATGCGACGTCAAAGAGAGGTAGTTTCTTTAGTTGACAGTTTTGGAGCACTTCTAGAGAGCCCCTCGACCGAAACACTCAAAGGGAAGCTCTTAGCGCGTATGTAAGTACGGCTAGCAAAACAATGGATTGAATATAACAGTGTGTATATTAGGAATGCTTTTTATGTTATTTTTATGATACTTTTGCTTGTACTTAGATCTATTTTATAATAAAAAAAAATTCCAAGTTCAGAATAATATTTCAATCATAATACAATGACACCAGCATTACTTAAATTCACATTTATTCTTATGCAATTGCTGGACATAATTTATTTTGACGTAATACTTTGTATTACATATATTATATATTTATTTTACTTCCCATACCTTTAAATGATATTATTCCGGCTAGTAAATATGATAATACCTTTATCTTGAATTTCAACTGAGGTGTAATGATGAAACACCATCACACAGTTAAGACAGGGCAAACGTAAGGCAACTTCAGTTAATAATTCTGAAATTCCCTTAAGAGTTCAACTTAGGATCAATTCTTTACTCAGTAATAGAAATATTCATCGTGATTTTTGATAATTCACTTTAGTTATTATTTGCGTGTTTTTTACTAGAATATTAGGGGTCTTGATATTTGATACAAATGAATTATTTATTAACTTAGTACATAACAATAACGAACTATGATGTATAACGTGGGTACCTTCAAGAGAAGAGTGAATAGGCTATATTTCAACTAGCGCGTACCATGTTTCGACCACATCATCGCTTAACATCAAGTGAGACTGTGGTCAAATGCTAGTTTATTCCTTATTTTAAAAAAAAACTATATCTTAATTTACATCACTGTCTTAAAATTTTATTAAAAAATATGGACGTAAAAATATGGATTTCTTAAGGGGTCGGCGTCATTATTCGCCACGAATTGTACAGAGAACTCAAAGCGAAAGCGATCTGTGTGTGTGTGTGTGTATGTACGGCTTAATATTTAACAAAGCTGTACCAGGACGAAGTTTTTTAATGTGCTATTTAACTTCACAACCGAATGTTGGACTTGGCGCGTGCTTTACACTCGCATAAATAAATGCAAATGGCAGCGAAAAATTTAATACTCATTTTCACACATTGCGCTTATACTTTTATATCTCATTTCATTTTCACACTTCAAATATTCATCGTCAATCTGTTCTTCTTTAAGCATTTATACTTCTTTAAGAGCGTTAGAGGAAAAGACGAGTTAAATTTGTGATGCTGATGACGAAATACGCGCGCACATCTAGTTAGAAATTTCACAGGATGAATATAGCTGCGTATGTGAGCGAAATGAGGACCAAACTACCGTAGTAGTCTTATTAAAATAATAATAAAAAAAAATCGAAAATATACTTTCATATTAGTGGTAAAAATAAAGCTTATAAATAAGTATAACTTCTACTGCGTGTACAGTATAGATAATTCATAACCTAAACGTTAGTATAATAACTTCTAATTAAGCTTTACTAGAACCATCATTAGCCAGCTGATGTAGTAGTTATATCCGACTTGACTGGGGAAACACCACGACCTGATGGAACTAAACCACCATGATGTAGAGATGTTTCTACTTTAGCACTTCGTCGTTTCAACAGGCAACATAGGAGTTTAGCCTTCCACGTTCTCTTATTATGATACTAGATCAAGAGATCTAACATATGAAGAATATCATAAAACAAATAAAGGTTATCATTAATTAGCCCCATTAGACAGCGCCAATCTGGGGCAACCGCGAGGCGTCGACCGTGACATCAAGTGAACGCCGCGCTGTCGAAGATTGAGCGACATCTGCGGTCGGTCCCCGGGATGACGCCGCGCGGTCACCGCGAGCCGCTGACGGGTGGGTCATAAACAATAAATATATTAACGAGTAACCTGTTGTCATAAATAATTTAGCTGAACCATTTGCTCATTTGCTTCCTTATGGCATAAAAAGATAGATAGACATTTTATTATATATGTAGTGTTACAACTAATAATATACGTAGTAGAAATATATAAAGGAACGTACTTTTAAGGAAGTCACACACACACACACGACGCACATGTAACAATCGTTACTTCTCGGCTTTTATTTTCATTAGACATTAACATGGTAGTTTCAGAATCTAATGTTATAAAAGCACGACTCTTAAAGATGTAATAGCTGAATGGTTGGGCATCCATTTACAAAAGAGCTGTACAATAAAAGAAGTGATTTTGAAATTTTACCCTGTCATGACTGAGTCAGACTCACCACCTACTATATTATAGATATAGATAGTAGATATGTAAGTGTCATACATTTCATATTAATTCTTCATCATTAGAATTGAACAAAAATTTATAGTTAAACGCTTTTGTGTAGTTTGATACGCAAAAACAATATGAAAACTAAAACGTTGAAAAAGTTCAACTTTAACATTCTAATGAATGTTCGTTGTACCAGTACTGTATCTGAGAATTCCAAATCGATATCATTCTTCAGTTCTTTACACGCTTCAGATGCTTTTAATAACTCCGAAACAAAATATACATATATGTATATGGCTCCGGAAAAAGATACAAGAAGCGTAAAAACCGTGAGTGAAATTTTTTTTTGTAGGCTCGAATATTGAACAGCTCTCCGTCTTGGCAACATTATTTAAAAAGGAAAAACACTTTAGTGCCTAAAATTGACGGTAAATTTTTACGTTTGTAAAGCTTTTCTAGAGTACCATATAAAATGAAAGTGAAAACAGAAGCAATCTCTGCTTCGTCAAATCATTCTAGGTGATTTACGCATTAATACCTTCTACTTTACTAAGAGTATATATACATAAGTATATGCATCAATTTCAAGAGTTTACACCTTGATTTTGACTCAGTTTAGACTAGATATACCAGGGCAAAACAAAGCAGTACAATTTCACAGTTCAAAACTCAAAAAGAAAAGAAAAGGGAGCATAAAACCTTTTTTCTGTTTTACAAAACGTATCATATCATATCTCCATAGATGTCATTCTAAACTTCATACAAGCATGGTTTCACCCAAGTTATACCATTTAATATAAGTTTATTATAATAGGGTAAAGTTGAAGAGTTACATATATACGTAAAATGACTTCGAAATGCCGCCGCAGATAGAGGTGCAGCAGTTGTGCTCAAAATATCGCACAGCGGCTGTTCTATATTTGAAGCGTCTCGCTACTTGAATAATTTATAAGTAAAGCTCGCTGCCGAGTGCATTGAGTTTCGCTGCTAAGTTTACACGAAACATACTGTGTCGCTGCCGCAAATCAAATCTAGTTATAGTTTATAACGTTAAAAAGTTAAAGACTTTACACATTAGCAGTAGTAAACCCAAGCAGTATTAGCTGTTATTACACAAACGGGCCTTAAGCGGAGAAGTTCTACGAACTCTCAAAATCCCCTTGGAAGACCTAAAAAAAATTTAAGTTAGTAAAATTCAAAATATATGCGGAAACCAACTTTTTATCATGTGATAAAAAGTTGGTTTAATGTTATCTCATATAACATTTGCTAACGATATTATAAAATTTCACTTCGTAATCTAAAACAGTGTAGTGGTCGTCTTCTATAGTAAGTGAAGTATGTTTACAAAGTTTGTTTTAATTTGGAAGAAACGGTGGCAGTAGAAGGTTTATATAGCAGATGTTCATGCCCTTGCTCTTTTGCCTCAAACTAAAAATATTCAGATTTTTTTTAAAAAATTCTTTCGTATCGTGATTAGAATAAAAAAAAAATACTAATACGTTTCCATGTAATTTTTATAAAGTCCGTATTAAATTTTTAAAAGGCTAATTTGATGTTTTAAGTGAAAATTTTATTTGCAAAATGCTGAAATCGATTTGTACATTAATGTGTTTAAAATACAAATTTTGCGTTATTAGGTACCATTAAAATACGAAATATAAATAATAAATATAAAAAGAAAACATGATAAAATTATTATTTTGCTATATACAACACCTTAGAATATTAAAATCGAGATTTAAAAGTAAAAAAAAAATAGAAATATATATTGAATAGGCGAGGTAGGCGACACAAAGCTTAGAGGTGTCTGTAAAGAGGCTTCTCGCAATGTAAACCAGTCTACATTCTATGTTGGAAAGATGAAAAATTCTTTCTCTTTGAATAAACTTTACACATTTTCGTTCATTGTGCAGAAGACAGTTAAAACAACATTTTTGTCTTAGTTGAAACAGAACACTATTTAGAATAATGCAACACATTTTTAATTATTTACTTACAGACCAAAATATACATAATTATAAAAAACAATAAATACTAGTGAAGAAATGGTTGAGCAATTGGCCTTCTTATTGATGAAAGCAATAAGAAGGCCAATTACTCAAAAACAAAAGCAGGCGAAACTTGACATGTTTTGTGATCTTTTGTGCATATGTCAGCGTAAAATCGTAAAAAGCTTTAATTTACAATCTTGTTCATCGTGAGCTTTTCAGTTAACAATTTAACGGCTGTGTATAGTATCTCTAAAGAGATTGTAAGCTAATGATGTTTTCAATTTTGTTGTGACACGTCGTACTCGGCGCATAGTCCTCTGGACGTATGATTACCATAATATAAATATATAAATATAAATATTCAAGTTATTTTCGTTTTTTACGACATCCGTTTAAAAGTTTTGGTATCAATCCTACAAACCTTACTTCACCTAACAATAATCAAATATAATTAACAATAATAAATAATTCCTAGACAAATACGTGTATTTGTTCCAGTACTATATCAATTTTTAAGAAACAAACTAATTTTTGTTTGTAGAAATGAAACCTTACCTAAGTCTTTTAATAATTACAGGAGGAACAAAAATGGCCTCAAATTCAGATTGAAACTAGGAAATTTCGGAAAAGAATCTTCTTATATCTTTTACGACATGACGCTTTCCCCATATTCTTTTTTGCTCGTTTGACACGAAGACATATTTGGCGGGTATATATGTCCGTTCCATTGTGACTTTCTGTTTCCTAAGCTTTAAAAGTGAGGTGTCATTCGATTTCTATTCGTCCCCGGAGTGTCATACTAAATGAACATGAAAGGATAAGATCTGTTACATTGTGTCTATTGAGTAAGCTGTACAAAATAACTGGTTCTCTCTTGATTATTGCGGATGTCAATCGGTAGCGTTGGTAACAAAACGTAAAGAGAGCAGGTTGCTTATAGAACTCCCACTTTTTTCCACATTTTTCTCTCAAGTCAAGAAGCTCTCATGAATGGAATTTATTTGGCAATATTATTTTTTGAGCGACAAAAAGCAAAATAAAATATTCTAACTTATAAATTGATTGGAAGATAAAAGAAAAGCGACAATATTTTTTGTATTGCATGGTTACTATTTCTGTACAACAAAAAAAAAAATCTTATTAATTTTACCATTATAAAAGTAATCATCAATATACTTTTTATAAAATAAATGTATGAACTTTTTAATTAGCTTTTCTCTAATAACTCACATGCAAAAACTCACGAAACATTCAAAATAATGAAGCAACGGATTTATTTTAAAATGTGTTATTATTTAATGGTTCCGAAGCTTTTACGTACCGACGCTAAATTGAAACATATTTCTATGCTCATTTCGTGAAATGTATATCATTTTAAATATCTTATGAAGAGAACGCATGGCTGGACATTAAACTAAGTTAACGTATATTAAGAGCATTGATTCATAAAGGTTTATCTAACCCAAAAATCCTACCTTCAATTCAACTTGCAATGTTCACCACATCAGTCCATTTATCCATCAATTTAAACTGTATACTTTTTCTCCATCTTCGATAAAAATGTATAACACAATCTTACCAAACAGTTTACAGAAATTTAAATCGAATGGTAACATAATTTTCTTTAGTGTATATGTAATATGAGACACGTATATTGTGTTTTATACAAAAGAAGCATTTGAAAGGGTGTATTTATTAGTGCACACGGCGCGAACTTCACACGCCATCGGCCGTGTCGTCGACGTTGAGCTTACTTGGCTCTGCCTCTCCATCCCCCTGTGTCTCGACGTAAATAATTGCGGTCGTACGAGGCGCGAGCACTCCATCTTCACAATTACGTACGCTTTATTTTAAGCTACTTGACTCTTACTGTCTAACCTCGGGACCTTTTGTAATTACCGTAAGATGAAAGAGAAACGTTGTTATGTTGACGTGTGTTAATTGCTGTTATTAAAATGATAATTACATTTTTGAAGTTTAAAATTAAAATTGCTTATATGTTTTATAATATAGATCGGATCTGGCCTAATTGCTATGGCTGTAAAAATATTCTAGAAATATGGCTACTAGATCGACGCTGAGTTCAAATCTATAAGGTGCACCGACGATCAGGGCTGAAAAGTGGTTACGGGAGTCAATTCATAGTCAAATAATTCATGGGGCAGATATATGTATTTACTAGCAGACCCAGTAGACTTTGTCTAGCATAAAATTTGGTTTGCCTGTTATGGAGCGGGTACAGCGTCAAACTGTTTTTTCTTAAAATGTCTACTGGAATGCGATATTATCGACATTTAAAGGGTCCAATTGCGAAATTAGAAATCACAAAAATTTTAACAAATTCTGTTCAGCCGTTTCGGTGAAATTCAGTCACTTACACAATCACAGAAGAATTAAAGATAACCGTGTTAGACGTAATGAATGTAAATCACATGAAGAAAATATTTATTTGTATTAAAATCATAATAGTATAAGTTTAATTATTCTTTTACTCATAAAGTTTGCACAAAAAATTATTATTACAATGAGATACTTATAAAGATATTGCTAAAATTTTTAAAGTAAAGAAAGAGCAGTATTCGGTTCGAAGCTGCGTAAAAATTCAAAGTTCAGCATAATACCTTTATTTCATTATTTGTTACTATTTACTATTTGTTTCACTGAGAACTATAAATTTTCACTAGAAATATACGCTAAATGGAGACGCTAACATCGTATTAGAGTTGTTCAAACAGAGATTTAGATTTAAAAATTAACGTGTTAGAGAGTCAGGTCGAGCCAGGTACGCAACGCACCTTCAAGGTGTAATCTGTACAACGCGGGTACGATAGCACCGCCCTCCGTCGGCCTTCAGCTTCAGAGCTTTAGTCGGTAACAGTCAGTCGTGGAGGGAGGTTGTCTTTCGTTCCGTAAAGCTTACAATCAACGTACTTCCAAGTTCAATTTAAAATGAACAATTATCTGCATTTATTAAAGATAATAAAGAATATATTTGTTTGTGACTAACGATTTAATGTAAATTATAGAGTGCGAAAATTTTAGCTGTTTAATAAACTTTTATTTGCACTTTTAATGGTGATTGTTCTGTGATGTGATTACTTTATAGCAATTCGTAAGTAAAAATAACTGTCTACTACATATTTCTTTTTAACTATTTCCAATCCAATTCCAATTTGTTCATAATTAAGAATATATCTCAAATATTAAATTATAATAAAAGTTTTGGAATATAGTTTACGGTAATAAATTTTACTAGCGATTCAAGTAAATTCACGAATGTATCAAATTACAAAAGATGTATTTTTAAAATGTCAATAATATTTACTATTTAGAATGATCGATCGTATCAAATACTGTTTTCTGTTACTTAATTGAGTTATGTGAGTGCAACTTCATTTGTCTTCTTACGTACTTTTATAATTTAAGACAGAAAAAAGATTAGTATTAAGTACCTATACAATTTGTTCAGCTTGCGTCTAATTTGAACATTTTTATAAGTCAAAGGTCAGGAGTGTCGATAATGAAATATCTTCTAACAGACCAAAAATTGCTAAAAAAATCATAATAGCTGTCCATTCGCTTTTAGACAAGGGCTTGTGACATTATAACCAGTTTTTAATTAAAAAAAAAAAACAAACACGACCATCTGACTGTACTATTATGATACTCCGGGGAAAAATACGAATAAAACGACACCTCACTCTTCAAAATTAGTCCATTCGTCTCTAGTCTCAGGTCACAATGGAATGGACATACATACAAACATCCACACATTTACATTTAAACTAACATAAATCATACCCACAAAAAATATTACACTCCTGTCGGTTGGGCAAAAAGAACCTACGGGAAAAAGACGACTCCGGCAATATTTCAAAAAGTACGCGCGTTTTTATTTTATTTAAAAAGGTAGCAAATGTGTAAGCGGGACACGTGATATTAAATAATCGTTACTCATAGACATCTACAACAGGCTAATGAGTTTTTACCTTTAATTGACAGAAAAGAGAAATTATTATTTAGGTATTTCTTAAAAAATGTTAATACTTATTACTAATTTCACGAGCATAGATGTATGTTTTAAATAAATTCCATTCCATCCATCTCAGCCTATGATCGTCCGCTGCTCGACATAGGCCTACCTCGTTGAGCGTATCATTGGGGGAAATGTGCTGTAATTGTCACGCTTGGCAGGCGGGTTGGCGATCGCAATATGTTCCACCGTACTAAGAAAGAACGCTGCTGCCCGTCCTCCGGTGGTCTTTACGTCCGGATATAAGACAAACAGACATGTTCTTACACAAATGTTTGTCCCCGGGTAGGAATCTAACTCACGACTTGCTGCGTGAAAGGCAAGCATATTGCCAGTTGCGCCAACCGGTCCATCATTAATAAATAAAAAAGAACCTAATCAGCTGTATTACCACATTATTAGTTAATTACCACATGTTTAATAATACAGAAAATAAAACATTTGATAAAATAACTTTAATAATTATATTATGTACTGCTATAATTATGAATTTAAAATGAAATTAATGCAACTTATGTATAGATACTAGCGTTGATTTCACGGTAATGATACTTTATGGCTTGCGGCCAAATAAACCGATATTGGTTTCTTCTTAATGAGGTTCCACTGATTTTCATTGTTCTATTGGGAATTTTGATCTTTACACATAAGATTTGAAATTAAAAAAAATTGTTACTACATCTACGCAATAAAGGAAAATACATACATAATAGATTAATATATGCATACACGTCTGAAATAAAAAAGTGGGAACAGATCATGGATTCAAACTAATTACACAGAAGCGTGCGTGTTCCCCTTCTTCTCCCCCTTTTCCCATTTGGGAAAATGATGAACGTACGTAAATACGTAGGATTTTAAAGTATGTACTACTTATCCATATCTCCTGGACTGTACCGTAGTCCAAACTGTAATTGGTTTTGGATACAGTTTTTACGGCGGTCTGCTAGACTGACGCCAATACTCCTGCGGAATATTATATATAAAACGGCATAATATAGTGATATATGTATATACTTCTGTGTTTATTTGATAAGTAAAATGGCGCAACCATCATCCCTGTCCCATCCCCTTCACCTCTCCGTTCCTGTTCCAGATGTAGATAGGTAGCGAGATCACTTGAATTGAGAGACTAGATCGTTAGCCTCTTTAACGTAGAAAGACAATATTAAATTTTGTACCATCCTAAAAAAAACAAAAGAGAACAAAAACTTTACAATTTATAATCCAACCAACCTCATTAATAACCTTATGGAAAAAACTTCATAAAAACCGTTAAGTTTCTTTTTTAGTTTATCGCGTTTGTGCAGACAAATTAACTTTAGAATGTGTAAAGATTTTGTAATTCTCGAAAAAAGTAGATTAATGCAATCAAGACGTTCAAATAAAAAAATTATTTTCTAATTATATCTAAAGCAAAAAGAAAGCTTTCGGTTCAATTAAGCTCCATATGTTGTCAACTGGAAATGTTTCTTATTTAAAATTCTGTTTTGTTTTCAATTAATGGAGATAAAGCGAAACATGTTATACTGCTTTTGCTACTCTTTACAATTACTAACACATACTAACTGTGCCCTGCGGTTTAACCCAAGTGTCATTCGTCGTCAGCCCCCAAGTGCCGTAGTTACGCTACGGCATTTGGGGGATGACGACTTAAATGCTCTTAATCAATTCTTAATGCAATAATAATTATTAACATCCAATTAAGCAAACGCTTTATTAAGCCGAAAAGCAATTTCTTAAAATAATAATATTCTTCTTTATTTACCTTTGTCATTAAATTACAAGATTTATTGATTGATGGAACACTTATTCTTATTGACAATTACTTCTTTTATCAGTGTTTACCGTATATTCCATAACTTATATGATATGAAGAATAAAAATTATATTATTATTATTGATAGATAAAAAATTGTGCCAAAATCGTTTGCCAAATCAAAACTCCAAATTAATCAAAATTAGCATAATAGTTACACGTTTTTTGGAATAAAATCTATTAAAGACTTTCGATATTTAAAAAAAAAAGAAAAAATTTCACTATCATTAAAGCCTGTGGCCATAGTGTGGTTTTTGTTGTACTCGATGATATATTAATGTACATCGATTGAACAATACACTCACACACACACACACACACACACACACACATGCATATATATATATATATATATAAAAGTATTGATATTTTTTGAAATTAAGTTTTAGTTCCTATTATAATTAGAACAGTAACCTACTATAGTAAAAGTTGTCATTAAAATGGCTCCATTTTAATGATTAAGTTAAATGTACCTCGACGCAGCCTTTGTCTAAATACTTTTAGCTATAATTTTGTATCATAGCCGCAAAACTCGCTTTTAGTCCGATTTTAATCCGCATAAAGAGCTATGTGGTTGTTTTATAAATGGTAAGAATAAAAAGACATCTGGTTAAAAAATATTTGAAAATGAATGTGATCATCTAATCACATAGTTAATCACATTCTTAATGACTCATCTCTGTAAACTCGGTATATGTAGATTTGTCAGGTGGCACATAATCTATTCATAATTAGAACTAAAGTAAATGTCTCGATTTAAATAAAAACGAGAAGAGTTATTTAAATAAGAATTTTATTAATTTTGGTATAGAAAAATAAATATGTGTGATTTAGCATCTGTTTTATAACAATATACCTGGTAAACATAAGTAACATTCTCAATTGATTTACTATCTTACATTGATTGAATAGCTTTGCCGGCTTATGCCGCTTTGTTTACCTGGGTGATATCACCTGGTTAATAAAGCTATACTGTTTTATTTTTTTTCCCTAACATATGGGGGACCATACCATACGTTAACCCGTACGAAGTGGGGAACCCTGACGTATGGTACGGTATGGTGGGTCAGGGACGTTGGATGCAGGAAATCTCTTTAATTCTTTATTTAAATAATTCGTCAAACTTTACATATTTCTTATTTCTAACTTACAGATTGCACTTATCTAATATCACTGCGTATTCTAATTTCTAATTACAATTCCGATTCAATATCCACTCTGGAAACGCTCAAGAGTGGCGTTTCCTTTCATCCCACCGCTGAGATTATAAGGTAAGGTAAGAAAGAGTTGAGAGAGGTGAAAGCGCATGCGGGGATGGAGGGAAATGGAAGTGCGGATCAACTCACAAAGACAGCTGCACTCGGAATGAAGACCAAGGCGAATTATGAAAGGTCAAGCGACAGATTCGTCTGGATACGCTTGACAAATGGAGCAGACGCTATATGGAAGGAGACACTGCCTCCACAACAAGGCTCTTCTTCCCTGATGCAACGAGTGTCCACCTTGCACTTTGGAGCATCGAGTTGGACCCCATGTTGGCAGGTGTTGACTGGGCACGGGGGTGTGCGTTCCAGTGCGGGGATGAATCCGTGCTACACATACTTACAGAATGTCCAGTTTTTGCTGCACGTAGAGTTGACACAGAAATTAGACAGGAAGAAAAAATCTGCAAAGAAAATTTAAGTCAACTAATAGAAAATAAAGAGAAAAGGGAAGTTTTTATAGAATATTGTAGGTCCTTGGCCTAAATTGTGATACATAGAAATACGAAGTAAATAGTGATAGAAGCTATACTTTAAACATACGTTATAATACTTACTATACTTCTATACCGATTTGTTCATTCGAAATTTATATCACCTGAGTGACGTGACGTGGGTGAACAAAGTGGAATAAATAAAACTATTAAATGTATTTGTCGTATCTCGTGGGAGCATAGGGTTGACTCCTATTTCTAACTGGGAATATCGTAGTAACTTTTATAATATTTATATTTATTATTTTATTTTTTATTATTAACTTTTATAATTTTATAGATAGTAGTAATTTTTATAATATTTGTAATTGTTGCAGTGATGGTGTTAGGGGATGAAGGCCGAGGGCGGGCGCTGCACGCGGCGCTGGCGGCATGTCTGTTGATGGGCGCGCTCAGCCCAGAACCCCTGGAGCCTTGCGCGCGCAGCCCGCTTTGCTCGTGCCGCGCCGCACACATGTCTTGCATCGCCGTCCCCCTGCACAGGTTCCCAGGTTACAACCGTTCGCTAACATTGACTAGTAGATCTCAGTCTCTCTCCCTCAAGATCCCTGGTAACTCTTCTCAGAAGGACAAAGGCATCTCCTAACATCGCCACAAATGACCTTTGGCTGCACCCAATAGACTAACTTAGACCGGGGTAGGCCTTTCGTAGATTTTCCGAGTGATTGCCACAGAGATTGGAGATCAATGCTATGTTGTCCTTGCTAAATGGATAATAATAATATTCTTTAGAACATTGTGACTGGAATGTGCACGAACTAAAGGAATTTAACATTATATATTTTAGCCTTTTTCTAACCAACAAATTTTTATTTTACATTAGGAAATACTAGATTAATATGTATGAGGGAAATACACTTCTTATTCAACAGACGTCTAATGTTAGACGCAAACCTTCCATATTCATTGTCAAAAAAATCAAAATTTTGATGGTTGTGTGCGTATAATATATAAATATTTGCTTTTCGATATTTCCAGAATGGCCCCGAATAGAGCTCCAACACCTGGATATAAGCATGTCAAATTTAGAAATAATTGCAGAAAGCGCTTTAGATGGTTTACATTTACAAACGTTAGTTCTTGTAGCGAACCGATTGCATCATGTCGAAACTCATGCCTTTAGGTAAAGTTATATAATATTGTTCATTGATATAATATCGTCAAATGTTAACAATATTTAAAGAAATTATCTGTTGTTTTAGTTCTATGGCTAATTCCCTTGCATCTCTCGATCTCGGATACAACGATTTCACGGAAGTACCTCACCAAGGCCTAAAAGACTTAAAAGTTTTGAATTGGTTAAATTTACAAAAGTGAGTAATTTCAACTGAAATCGAAATGAATTGATTTGTATTAATTTAATACATATGTAATTTTGTTTCAGCAATAAAATAGCACACATTGGATCTGATCTAAGATGGTATCATTTAGAAGAAACTCTAACAAGCCTCTCGTTAAGCAACAATCAAATCACAGAATTAAATGAGAAATCACTCACGAGTCTTAATCACTTGTTACAATTAGATTTGGAAGGAAACTTTTTACGTTCGATCGACCCAAACTCGCTTCCATCTTCGTTAACTGTTCTTAAGCTGTCGAATAACTTTTTAAAAAGCATGCCCTGTGATTTAATACATACTGTTCCTAGATTACAATCATTACACATGCGACATAATATGCTAAATTTTAAAGTTAACTCTATTTGTATTAATAACAAAACTAAAAAAATAGAAAAGGTAGATTTAAGTAACAACAAGATAAACGATAGCACAGATTTCCTTTTTCTTAAGGAATTTCAAATTAGACAAATTATTCTCGATCTGAACGAACTTACACTTGTACCAAAGTTATTAGTTACGAACAATCGTATTGAGAGATTGTTTATATCGTATAATAAGCTTCGTGCAATATATCATGACATATTTTTAGCTCTGAAAAATTCTTTGGAACATTTAGAAGTAGAACACAACAAATTGTCTTACCTACCGGACAGTTTGGCGCAGGTAGTTCGACTTCGACATTTATCTCTAGCATACAACCAATTTGAGGTATCTCCATCCCTTCCAAGCCGCATACAGACGCTCTCCCTCGCCGGAAATTTTTTAACTGCAATACCATCGACGCTACATAATCTCGAGCCCGGTTCCATTCGTTATCTAGATTTAAGTTACAACCGCATAGCTACTTTAAATACAAATGATTTTCGTGATTGGTCCATGTCTTTATCGACTATTATATTAAAAGGCAATAGGATTGCTCAAATTTTCAACAATGTCTTCCCTGCGCAGATGCCAGTGAAAGATATTAATCTCAGTTTCAACGACTTATATTATATACATCCTGAGTGCTTCTCTAATTTAACAGGTTCTTTAAATATCCTTGAATCCTCCTCGACCCTCTTTAGTGGACATTTTCCTTTTGACTTTGATGAAGGTTTAGAAAAACTTAGTTGGCTCTCGTTTGATAATAATGAATTTTATATATTAAAATTACACGATATGGCTGCGTTACCGGAATTAAAATATTTAAATTTAGATAATAATAGAATAATCGATATAATTTTAGAAGATTCTTATAATATTTCGTTGGGTATAGCTAATCTTAGATTATCGTACAATTTTTTGAGTTACATACCTAACTCTACCTTTAGCTTTATGTCAGATTTAAGGAATTTAGATTTATCTAACAACCGTATTAGCAACTTAACTAAAAATTCTTTTTATAACCTAAACTACTTGAGATATCTGTCTCTAGCTAATAATATAATTGCTAGTATAGAGGAAGATACGTTTGTTAACCTGCCTAAGTTGGAAGTATTAGAATTACAAAGTAACAATTTCACGTACTTCTCGCTTGGCTCGTTAAAGAACGTTTCAGATGTACATATAACTTTCACCTTAAATATTAGCCATAATCAAATTAGAACTTTAAAGGGTAATTCGTTTATTTCTATTAGTATATTTGATGGCTCTTATAACGGCCTAACTGAGGTGCCAAATAATTTTTTTTCTTCCATGGAATCTTCCATTAGACAAATAATTTTATCACATAATAAAATAACGTATATTCCAAATGAAGTTTTTGGAGAATCCTTGTTTTTGGAAATATTAGATGTGCATAAAAATAAGATAGGTGTTATCAAACGTAAATCTTTTACACGGCTCAAGTCTCTACAAATTTTAGACTTTTCTTTTAATGCCGTCACTCAATTGTCTGTGGAACAGTTTTGTAATTTAAGTAAATTAAAATATTTAAAAATGGACCATAATAATTTAAGATTGCTACCAAGGGACGTGTTTAAAAATACTGTAATAGAACACTTAGATATCAGTTATAATGAAATCTCACTGTTTCCTGTAACGGCTCTATCGCAAGTTGGTTTCACTCTGCGATATCTTGATTTATCGCATAATCGAATAGAATACCTTGATAATAACATATTCCGAAATACGCAGTTTCTGTTGAGCCTCAATTTGAGGAATAATTTATTGACTGTATTATCCGATAACACATTTTCTAGTCTTGGTGGATTGCGTCGGTTAGACCTTAGCGGCAACGTAATAAAAGCTAATTTTAAAGAGCTATTCCACAACCTTCCAAACTTAAGATATTTAAATCTAGCCAACGTAAGTTTAAAGTCTGTGCCTTATCTTCCGCTGGCAAACTTGACGACTCTTAATCTAACATCAAATTATATTTCCAGTTTCAAAGAGACTGATGTCAAACGCCTTGTGAGTCTTCGGCACTTGGATATTAGTCACAATCGTCTTAATTTTCTTGTGCCAAATATGTGGTTTCATTTAAAGAATTTAAATGATCTAGATATATCTTATAATCCTATTGAAAAGATTAATGCAAATAGTTTTAAATGGTTAAGTAACTTATCGTGCTTAAATATAATAGGGCTCAATAACTTAGATGTAATCGATCTAGATTCCTTCCGTCCTTTAATATCTCTACGATCATTAGAACTTCAAACCTTGTCGCCAATTAGCCTTTCCAAATTTCATATATCTAATTTAACCTATTCATTGCCATCTCTCACTAAGTTGGTTATTCACTGGACCGACGAAGACATGGATAAACAATTACATGGAATCGACGCTCGTAATATTCGGTACTTGGAAATAAAAGGGGAACGGTTAAAAAATATATCCGACGATGCATTTCAATCCTTTGCCGAAAATCATGAAATCTTTATCAAGATAACGAAAACATCGATAACAAGTTTACCAAATAAATTCATGAAACATCTTGGACTCGTTCCACAACTGGGGATCGATCTCAGTTACAATAAAATTGAAAATCTTAATCCGGCCATCTTCTATCCGAACTTTACCAGCTGGAGTCACGTGGCTACCAAACTGTTATCAGGTGCGACACAAAACAATTTTACCACTAATTACTGTCACATAGTTCTAGATATTGTATTTTTTTTTAATTTCCTCTCCCATCTATGTTATTTTATGCTTTCGTAGATTACATTTACAATTGATTTTTACGTAGGTCGTATGCCTCAATAGAGAACTCATTAGTATGATTCATATCTACAATATACTTGTATATAAAAATGAATCCCTATTTTTCTTATTCACTCTGTTACTTGAAAACTACTTTGAAGATATCATTCATCTTTTTCAAATTTTCTAATACTTTTCTAAATTTCTTAGAAAATAAAAACTTTATAAAAAAAACATGAAATTGTGTAAAGCATTGGAAAGTTTCAGAAAATTAACATCGGTTTTTTTGCTCGTATTTTGACACCTTTTTGATACGCTATCTATTATCGAAACTATTATACGCAGTATCGAATTGCAAAAGTTTCAGTGAAGAAAATAAGAAAAGAAGGAGAAAGGTGACCACCCCTCGTACATCTTATATAGACCGACCTCATAAATATATAATTAAATTATTTTTCTTAGGATAATAATAATTTGAATTTCTATACAAGAGTGAGAGAAATTAGTCACTAATAAAACCTGTTTAAAATTAAAACAATATAAATTATTTTGAATAGTTATATATGCGAACATACAGATATTTTTAAATGCATTACAACCAATGACTGAAATGATTTTATTATCAGGTGGTCTGATCCTAACGGGCAATCCATTACGTTGTGAATGCGAACTTAACTGGCTGGGCGCTTGGTTGCGCCGATGGTTTCAAGAGAACGAGGCAGGAACAGAACTGCGAAGGGCCGTCAGAGACGCGTTCTGTATGGACAAGAACTACCGCCGTATCCCACTCCTCCAGTTAAGAGCAGACGAAGCTGAATGTCACGCTAGTGCCCTATCCAGTGATGCCCAACCTAACTACACTAACATCCTATATATGGTAATCATTACTCTTTGTACACTCGCACTAAGATGATAAAGAATAAGGAATTAATTAGAATAATTAAAAAGTATAAATAGTTGTACATATATTTCAGTGTTAAGATTTTTTTTTACTGAAATTGTTAATCACTACATTTGTTTAGGATATTTGTAAAACGAAAACATGTATGTATGTGATCGATTTTATCGCTGATGTTAGAAATTCTTCAAATAAACTGTATAAGTTTTTTTAACTGTATTTAAAACTTTGATAGCTGAAGTTCAGAATTGGAAAGATATAAGGGATTGAAATTTAATAATGTATTTAACATTTAGAAATTGTACTGTTTTTGACACCACACCTTTGAAAGTAGAAGAGGGAATTGAAGAGCATTTATAGTTATGATTGTAGTAATATGGATAACCTTTAAATATAGACCAATGTAAATATGTTAAAATAAATATTTTTATAAGACATCATTTTTTAATTTGGTTACCTTATTATTAAATTTCTTCTCGTTTAATAACTGTTTTTCACAACAATCTTAATCCCGCTTTTTGATCAGCTTTTTAATAAAATTGTTATCCTTTATGTGTTTTCCCCTTCTGTAAGAAAATGTGATCTAATTATTAAAACACTTTTATTGTTGATTAATTAAAATATTAACATGCTAGATTATACAACAATTTTTAATAGATTTTTTTTTGCAATCTGAGCACTCCAATAATTGTTAAAGTCATCTAGATTTGCGTATTGAGACTATCAAGTCCCATAGAATATAAAATTTAAATGTCATATCAGTATGAGGCGATGTGTTTGCAAAGCGACAAAGCCGAAAAAAAATAAAAAAAATATATATCTCAATTATATCCCAATGCCGCATAACTAACACATGAAATAACATTGAAAGTATTAATGTACCAAGGAAGGAAGAAGTAAAGGTGGTAAGTAGTTGTAGTTTTAAAAAGTGGTAGTAATGCTAATGCAAAGATAAACAAAAATTTCCGTGATTTTTCTTGACCACCTCCACCAATTAACATGTGCGTCAATCAGACGAACGGCAGATGTGTTATTGGCCTTTATGCAATGCGATTTAAAATCATCTACCAACTTTCAATACCTTAGCTACTAAATCAGTAAAAGCGTGTTTGTTTTTAACAACTTGGTAGATAAAGAATTTTAAGTGGGTATATTAAGCGATAGACTTTAACCTGTTCGTTCTACTCTTGAAGGTGCCTACATCATATGTAGACTGAAATACTAACACCGTGCCGTTCTGTTCTAATCTTTTACCGTATGCAGCATGAACGAGACCTCGAAAGCTGGCGGCGGAATAAGTATAAAAGCTCTACTTCTGTCAAGTAAAGAAAATTATTATGAAACTTATTCCTTATTTTTTTTTTATAATATCAGGTTGGCAACTAATAAACCCGCCATCTCACAGTACAAGATTATTTTATTTTTTAGAGAACTAAATACAAT
>DWLR01000915.1:0-21110 GCA_018246295.1 Papilio alexanor hazarajatica | reverse complement strand
GTGTACCACAGGGCTGTGTACTATCTCCCACCCTTTTTCTTCTGCATATCAATGACTTGTTGCATCTCAGTAACGTCCAATTCTATGCAGACGATAGTACCGGAGATGCCTTGTACACGGCCCGCACTAATATTTCTCGGGATTGCATCAATGAGTACTGGAACGAACTTGTGTCTGAGCTGAGTCGTGTTTCGGACTGGGATCGACAAAATCTTGTCGAATTTAACCCCAAAAAGACGCAAGTTTGCGCGTTTACCGCTAAAAAACAACCCTTCGTCGTTAACCTTAACTTCGAAAACACTCCTTTGGTTGCGACATATCGAGTGACGTCCAATTCCGCGTTCATCTAGAAGGCAAGGCCAAATTGGCCTCCAAAAAGCTTGGTGTGCTCGGAAGAGCCACGCCGGCCCACCGCTTACAGCTGTATAAGGCGCAGGTTCGGTCTCATATGGAATACTGCTCGCATCTCTGGGCTGATACTCCCAAATACCAGCTTCTTCCATTTGACCGTGTACAACGACGTGTGACTCGAATCGTCAACGACCGTGCTCTTCAAAGATCGGCTTGACTCACTGGCCTTGCGAAGGGACGTCAGTTCTCTTTGCATTTTTACCGCCTCTACCATGGGGAGTGTTCCGAAGAATTGTTTAGAACAATTCCTGCCGCTGAGTTTCGTCATCGCACAACTCGACAGAACGCCAAATACCATCCACACCATCTTGATGGTTGGCATTCCACTACGACTCGGATTTCACGAAATTTTCTGCTTCGTACAGCTGTGTTGTGGAATGATCTGTTCTCAGCGGTATTTCCAAACCAATACGACTTAGGGTCCTTCAAGAAAAGAGCGTACTCCTTCCTAAAAGGCGGCAACGCATCTGCGGTTCCTCTGGTGTTGCGGATGTGGTGTTGCTCGTTTGCCCCCTTCTTCTATAAAAAAAAGTTTGATGTTAAATATAAGACGTATTGTCATGATAAGCAAAGTTTGCTTTTAGAATTACTAGAGAAAAGGTTTTATCGCAACTCGAATTACAGCTTTATTAAAAATCCAATTCCATTACAGCAAAGAAATATATATTTTTTTATGAATTACTGAATCAAAGGAAATGTCATTTTCTATAGTATAAATAAACCTTGAGAATAAAATAAAGCAGTTGGATACCGTGCTAACCTAATGGGGTAGGCACAGGAATATAAATTTTCACCCTCATATTAAATCTGAATTGGAATAACTTAACGGGTGGTAACACTTTATGAAATTTTCATATTATAGGTATAAAAGATTTCGTTTTCCAAACTGAGTGTGCCGTTAAATTTACTTAAGAGTCACTGACTTAAAGTACTGCATTCAAACTGATTATATCGATAAGGGTCATTATATCGATAAGGGTCAGTAATGGAGATAAAATCTCATATTTGGGATGTTTTAAAACATAAGCCTTAACTTAAACCTTCAGTGGTTTAAAAATTGAAAAAAGATAATATATTATATTATATTTTTTGAATTCCACAAACTATTACACATTTTAACATATAAATATTATACAGGTCCCTAAAAGTATTTCGGAAACTTATAGCTAAGTTAGTCCTTTTAACTTTGGAAACTAGAAACCGAATTTCGATGCTGTTCGAATTTCGGATCAAAGTCTAAAAACTCTTTTATGTATTCGTATTTCATAGATTAGATTTTAAGTAATTGAAAGAAATTTAATTATTTTTAATAAATTAAGACTTGTCACTTTGATCATTTCCATCATTTCTTAGAAATCATATTGAAATGTTTAACAAAGCCTTTCTCTCAACTTATGATGGAGCACCTACTTGCGATTTATGGATAATATATCTCATGAAATAAGATAAGTGAAGAAGACTTATACTGTAAGATGATGTTACTCAGCTAAACCAACTTATTTATTCACTAACAGTCTAGACCTGGTTCTTCCACCGTGACAACAAAGATTCAAATAAAATACAGATAAAGAAATTTCGGTGTCGAGTACGGCGCCGAACACTACTCGAATTTACGCGTGTTAATCTTCCTTGTGTAATTAGGATCCGGACACACATTGTGTCCGGATCCTAATTACACAAGCAATATACACGCTATTGTCTATAGCTTTCATGTACAAAAGAAAAAATAATTCCCTAATAATTATTCTACAAACTATATAACACGCGCTATATAACACAAAGCGGCAAATATCCTTAAATAACACATGGAAGAGGTCGTCAAATTAAACAGAAGTATCTTTTATCTCTGAACGGTTTCAATAGGTAGTGAGCGCCTTTTCAAAAACCCGCAGGAACGATAACGTCTATGGCAGTCTGTCCTTGTACAATAGCGAAATAAATATCTGATAGCAGATAATAGAAAGTTCACTCATTATGTTAGCGATCAATTACGAAATTGGTTACTTTATAAACGGACTATGCTATGCATATTTTAAACGTAATTAAATTAAATTATTAAATTGTATGTCATTTATTTATCAAATCGACTTGGACAGCTCAATTTACGTATACGAAGAACATTTAAAAAAAGCCACTCTTACATCACTATAGTCGTCTATTCAGTGATATTGCTTTTTTCTGAGAGCTCTATTGCCACAAAACCAAACTGTTTCAATATTTGTTGTTTCAGTTTTACGGGATATTGAAAAATTTGCGGTTATTGAAAAATTTGCGGTTATTGAAAATAAACAGTATAGTTCCTATGCAAAGGAAGCAGAAAATAATTAGTATATGTTATCTTACTCAAAGTAATATTTTCAAGAGAAACCAAAAGAGACCAACTACCAAGGGGAAAAAAGAACGGTGATTGTGTCACAATTTTCAACTACCCCATATTTCGATCAATACAAAGAGCGTCGGACCACAATAGAGCATTACGAATCAAAGTCACCACAAATCAGATATATTAGTAATTAGAGCTATTACTAGAGCTATTATCATTAAATAAATGATAATGATTATTGCGTGACATACGCAATACTTATTCCTTTACATGGTCAAGATATATTTTCATTTTTACTATATAAATGGCTCTTCGACCACATCAACGGATTTTATATTAAAATTAATCCAATGCAATATCATCTTTTGTCTTCTTACCTTAAATTGATACGTTTTATTTTTTAAATAACAATAATCTGTAATTTAGCGATGTCAAATATTACAAACAACCCAATGGAGATAAGAAAAAATATTACATATCTTTGTAATATAAAATAACTTTCTATCCTCACATTCAATACCGCATTGGAAACTCTTCGTTAAAATATTCACTAGAATTGATCATTGGATTTCTCATTGTTGGTTCGTTAACAGTGCAAATGTTATCAATTTAAGTGAATTAAGTGGATGTAAATTATAAATACACTTCACATAATTGATCTTGAAGTCCTTGAATATGACATGCAGATTCTGTGGACTTAACGCATATAGTGGCTGATTGAATCTGTGGCCACATGTGGCTGACACTTTTCAAACCAATTGAGCATTGTCAGCCGTATGTGGAGGACACCGTTTTTCATTTATTTATTTTATTATAAATATGTAAAATGTAACAAAAACATTGTAATTAGACTTTGCTTAGATCCCGTGAACAAATTTAAAACAAAAAAATACAGTTAGGTCGTTTGTTAGTACGCCATTATATGTATACAAGTGGGCATGCGATTCAAAGGCCTCCTACGCCTACCAACGTTATGTGGTTGGCACTCTTCTAACTTTTGAATTAAACACTGATTAATAAATATAATTATGGTTATCTGCCCGGTCTAATGTATCAGCTGCATCAGCCTCAATCAGATTCCATCTTATAATCGTTGCGGATTAGCAGCGGAATTAACGTAATATCAGGTTGGTCGTTTGCAACCTTTCCGCCATCCATATAAATAAAAATCAATGATTTTTACTCTGTGACGATTGGATTTTGGTGAAACTTTGTTAGTGTTTTTTGAGACAGAAAAAAATCTACATCTATAAAAAACGAATTTATGAAGAATGAACATAAAAATATTAATATTTTTTCGTTTTTAATGAAACTGTTCGAAATAATATTTTTTTTAAATTGAAATAATATATCTTTAATAATATTTTGACTTTATACATTTTTACTGTAATATAATCTTATACTGTTTTCTTATCTTTTGATATGTACACAACAAATTCATTAAGACAAACATCTTTTATGTATACGAAATACTCGGTCTATGAATTAAGATCGGGGTCGAGTCCCGTCCGCATTAAACAATTACGCTGGCAGGCCTATATCTATTTTACTTTAGAAGCATAATTTGCGGTGGAATTCCACCATTACAAATAATTTCCAAACACCCAAAGCAATACAAATGTTTTGCCGTGCTCGACTTAGCAGAAATCCGATAAAAGATTCTTTAGTGAATTTCACGGGCGGAATCACAGAGTACCTACGTTTTGATCTTGACAATAAGAAATTCCTTCAGCAAAAACCACAACGAAATGCCTTGCTACTGGACAAAACCAACAGAACAGATTTCTTTTTTTTCTAGGTATATTTTCGCTTCGTTTGATGTTATTCTTCGAAAGATAAGTTTTATTGAAAACTAAAAAACAAATGCCTATTTAAATAGACATAAATTGCACCTCGTTCTGTAAGTCATGAAAATAATCATTTAATTTTTTTTAACAAAAACAAAACCCACTTCAAATTTACAAAATTTTATTTACAATTCGTTCATACGGTATCATTACAAAGTCATTAAATCCAAACAGGGCTTGTGTTAAATTTTCCAATATTTAAATTTTCCATATAAGAGTATATTCGGAACCCAAGGTCTCGATAATTTTCAGTGACATAAGATACTAAAAAATTACTGACACCTAATTTCAAGTGTCCTCTTTCCAACATTTTTTATATCGCTTCATCAATGTCAAAATTTTGAGATAACGAACATGAAAGAAATGTGACAACGTATTAAGAACCTTCTTCTTTTTTTAAAGTCGGTTAACAAAGGTCTGCCAAAATAGAAGTAGTAAAGAAATAGTATAGAAATAAAAATTAGAGTAAAGCAGAGAATTAAAAAAAAATGTGATGCTTAAAAAATCTATAACATTCTGTTTGTATCTGCTTATTTGTCAATAAAGGCATTAGATTAAACATATGTAACAAGAAAAAACAAAAAAAAAAGTAATAAAGTTGGTACCCCACGAGATAGGAAAAGGAAAGGATATAAGGATTGATAGACAAAATGTTTTGGGAATGATATCAATACTGTAAGCTCAAACGAAATAGATAAGAAAAACAAAGAAGTGTAATATAAAAATCTTTAGAAGAGAACTATCTTGAAAAGTAAGCCGCGGATAATTGAATTTTGGAAAATAAATGTATGTTAATAGAAAATAATAAAAGTGTGTTACGTGTTATAATAAAGTAAATTTTAATTTGTGTAAAGTGGCAGTAAAGGGTTGATGATACAACTACATTACAAACGCTTTACATTACTACCTGATTGGACGCCATTTTGTTTTAAAATAATTATCTAACTATTATTCAAAGCCACTTATAACACTGTATATGTTTCTGTAATCGTATTCAATGTATTTTGTTATAATACTGATAATAATTATTTTCAAAATATCGAACAACTGTCCCTGATTGTATTTACATTTCTAACAATAAACTGACATTTCAGAAATTGGAAATTTATACAATCAACAAAACAATTCCATCTGACCAATATAAACATTTAAATCTGATATACAGCGAGTTCGGCTGCTATGCCGTACGGTGGAAAGTACCTTAAATGTTATAGATAGGAAATTTTACTTAAAGACGTAGTAAAAGGGTTTTATTTGGATTTTGATATTATGTATTTAATTTTTAAATTTTGTGCTTCGTTTAAGACGTCCTTTAACAATACCGTCTTGCATTTTTGAAAAATAAATTTGTTTTGTTACTCTATCTTTTTAATATGTCCGAGTCATCAAGGCATACATTTACCAAGCATACAATTGTAGCCACTAAGTCCCCAAAGACCACACTTTACCCTAGCTATACTGTTTCTTATTCTATCACAGGTAGGCCTTCCACAAGATGGACCGATGATGTGGTCAAGGTTGTGGGAGTGCACAGGATGAGGGCGGCATAGGATCGATCTTTGTAGCGATCAATGGGCCTACGTGTTGGACGTAGACAACCTTAGGCTAAGATGATGATGGTGATGCTATCATATAGTCACGTTTCTCAAGGACTTTTCCCACTCTTCTATATGACCGTATTTCAAAATACATTATTAATTTTACATACAATTATTTATATCACATTCTTAACTTTAAAGCATTACGGTATGATGCAGTTAAAGGTATACGGGATTACTCTTACAGTTTGTAATAACTGTTCTCGTCGTAACTGGTTCTAAGCTAAATTCAATATTATTCCTGATCCTTTTAGCTCATGCCGTTAATAGCAAAGCGTGTCAACAAGCGGAGTTGATTTCCCTGGAGTTCTCATGTAGTTTCTAGATAATCGATCATCCGATTAATATAGTTCAAATTTATTAAAATATGTTAATTTAATATAGTTCATTGAGAAAATCGATAAATGTATGTTCGTGTCTTTTTTATTAAGTAGATAATAACATTCTGAATAAATTTGCAAAATAAGTATTTTTAAAGCAACTTCAAAAACGGGAGGAGATTCTTAATTCGCTTGTATTTTTTTTACGTTTGTTACCTCAGAACTTCGTATTTAGTAGACTTCGATTTTATTTGTTAGAAAGGCTATTTTTTTTAGTGGATCCCAAACAGATAATTTGTCGGATATTTAACCACAAAACCATCAATACTCTGATTTCTATTTTCTAGATCTTTTAGTCAATATCAATTTTAATTATACGCGGTATAATAAAAGGATAACAAAGTAGAATCTTGATTAGTTTTCGTCCACGCGAAAAAAAACGTGTGAATTTTGTAAATTATTATCACTGTGTCGCTACAAATATAATTATTAAACCTCATTAAAAACGACAAATAATTACAATTCATTCATAGTTACGAAAACATTAGGGCCGTTTGCGTCAATTGCAATCAACATCTATTTACTTAGGTACTTCAAGAAACTTCGATACAAGTACATTAACTCATAAACAAATGTTGTGTAATAGGGTGGAACGTTTGAGATTCGCACCAGCAATTAAATCAACAATCATCTTCCTTTATTCATTTTGTGGTCTATAAAAGCGTATTATTCGAAATGTTTTAAACGCAATAGCGTGTTAAATAAAAAAAAACCTTTATTACTAAAAAATACATCAAGCATTTAAACAGAAAACACTTATTTGTAAAAAAAGAACATTTTGCGTTACATCCTTATTTTACAAGCCGGGCTTATACTAGGTTTAAAACTAACAAGCTGACTTAGATCTATATTTGATACAAATTATTTATAATTGCCAATATTGTCCAAGAAATTAATAAACATAATTTTTTTGTATATGGGCAGCAAATACAGGTTTCAGGGGGCGATTTTTTGTCGCCTGTTTTCTTGTCTCACGTCGTAACTCGCTCGTGAGTACTCGGTCCATCTGGTTATATTATATACTTATATCTATAAGTTCAAATAACTTGGATTCCTAACGACCACTTTTTACACCTTCAAGTTGTTTGTGAACAACAAGAACTGGTTACCGCGGTTACGATCCAATGTCCCATTCATGACAGATGGCGCGGCCCAGAAATATGAAGTTAAGAACTTACACGTGTGAATAAAATACACAAATTATTAAATAATAGATACGCACATAAAATAATTAACACTATCAAAAGCATTAGTCATACGTCACTATTATCAGCACATGAAAAACATGGAAGGATTTATCTTACTTCTGTTAAGATCAAGATTCGCTTTTTGCATTCGTTGCGTCATGCATTAGAAACAAAGCCGTATTGAACAAGTTTTACTTATTATATTAAAACACATTAAAACTGCATCGTTTTAATGTATCTTTATTTACCGCTTTATATTTAGAACTTCAATCAATAATGACGGACACTTTCATAGCTTACTTTATCATAAACATTTTATTGTTCAGCTAGGAGAGGTACGTGCAATCGCATAAACTATCTTAATGACCCATAACAACTGAATAATGCGACGAAACTTGCAGTTCCGTCCGTATATAGCATCATTCGAGATACTTTACCTATTTGTAAAGGTCTACGGCAGAAACAAATTACTAAAAGTAACGGAGCAATCACGTAACGTTTGCCAATACGAAAACATTCATTTTTTTTAAAGTAATGTCTTTAAAATACTTAAAAAAGGTATCTGTCACTAATATTTAAATCATCAGCCATCAAATCCCTGTTGGAAACTCATCCAAAGCGCAGAAAGATTGGCTTCTTGACTATTGGTGCTTCTTTGTGGAAGGTCTATGCAATTTACTCTTATGAAATTCTTTAAAATATCCAAAGCAACAAGTAATTAAACAAGACAATTGTGTTAACTTTACAGGTAATAGTGCGTTTAATTGTGGAATGCTATTATAAAGAAGTTTGCTGTTTAAAGTTCTATTGCATTTTGTTATTTATTATGACTGTTAACTTCATTATCGATTAAAGGCACACAGAGTAAGTCTTTATAAAAGTTTGCCAGTATAACTTTCAATTAGTTTAGTCTGTAATTGAATTGGGAACGTGAAAGGAATATCAACACTTGCCGTTGACAATTCTAAAAATAAAAATAAATTTATAGACAAATCTTCCTTAGGTATTAAGGGTTACAATGACGCTTGAAGATACGACATTGAATGTTATTGACCTCTAATTGGCCTGCTTTAATACATCAATTCCAACCGTCGACCAGTGCTGGTCGTAAGCCCCATAAAGCACCACAAGGATTTGTCTAATTCAGTACCCATCGACGTGACCTTGAGGAAGGTTTTCAAGAGTCCACAACCTTGAGCATGGGGCTAACCTTGATTAATTCACCCAGTCCATCTTGTGAAAAGACTACCTATGCTGAATCGATCTGTACGTGGCTGCCATTACAGAAACTTTTGGCACCATCGGCCATCCGTTCTATAACAATGCGTCCTAATACCACTTAAGGTTAGCAAATCTTTTATTTAAATAGCCTGTTTCATAAAAAAGATACAATAATAAAAAAACAATTAAGAAGACAGGAACGTACATTTTTCGATTTTCTGAATGAACTATATTAATTTGAATCATTTAGTCGGATGATCGATTATCTAGAAACTACGCGAGAACTCCAAGGAAATCTTAAATAGCCTTTTTCATATTTCGAAATTGAAGGAATTTTTAACAAACTTAAGTTTATAGTTTTACTGTATTGACATTATTATGCCTGATACATTTCTATATTTACTATTTAATTTGTAATAAGTGGATTAGGATTTATGTGAAGCGACGGCGTTAAATGTTTAATCCTAAATGTAATGTTTTTGTCTACGGTGCTAATGTCATTAAACTAGTACAGCGTTTTTATTTGCAAAAAAATATGCAATTATCTGAAATAACAATAAAATCATTCTTTTATTTATTCGTTTGGGTCTGTAAAAATAAATGTTAGAATAAAATCATGATTATTTGAACTATCGGTTCTTGAACAGATGTACATACATACTACATTTACTTGTTATTTTTTATTGTATATCTTATTAAAGTTACATACTTTTTAATGGAGGCTTCTGAAAAATTAACTAGATTATATTCGGTCCGCTGACATCTATTTATAATACGAAGAAGTTACAAAGCTTTTTTCACATGAATTTTATTTTCAATTTAAAGATGATAATTATAAAAATAGTTTCTTAGAAATGACCGTAGTATTTTGTTATGAAAAACAGGGTTCTATGGCTGTTCATCAGCGGCGATAATTGTGATATATTAGATTAGACAAACCGCAACTATATTTATTTATTTATATTAAATAATGGTCCTATAATTAGGCCAACCGTTGAGGTGACAACCTGTTATCGTTGTATATAAAAGAATAAATTCGGTAATTTTTGTAGAAAAGTGTATGTGATGTTCACTGTTGGTTAGTCACAAAATGAAATAAAATAAAACTTGTAGTTACTTAGACTCTTAAACATAAGATAACACAGTAACACGAAAAGTGATCTTGCGGTTGAAGGGACTCTATGGCACCTGCAAGAGACCAATTTTCGGGTATCGATTACGTAAAAAATTTAATGAGTATTATATCCCTGTAATTTATTAAAAGACGAGACTCATGATCAACGACTGTATCAGTTTTTGAACCTTTAAGTCCAGAATTAATTTTTGCTACGATTTTTATCTTATATGTTTCCAAAATGTGGTAATAAGGATAGTATATGAAAACATTACTGAAAAGTGCATAATGTTTTCTACAATAATCTACTCTATTGTGTTAAAAGGTGCTAGAACTATTCCTGAAAGTTCTTAATTAAGTTCCAGGAATGTTTCAACAAAAACCTATTATTTCAAGTAATTAATTCCAGGATCTATCAATACGTAGAGCTACTATAACCTGTTTCCACTGAGATACCTGTTCCTACAAGAACTCAGGTAGACTGGCCCTTAGCGTGAGTCATTCACCTCACCTACTAAGCTAAAATAATCCTCGTTACACCTTAAATGTATGGGGATAAAGACGAATTTTGTTTGAATAAACCTTTATAAGCGGCAACGCCGAATTGTTTGTAAAAAGGTAGAGAATAAATGGTTCTTGTGAGCCGTCTATTTATTATTGTCACTTAGTGTTCTGTTCAGTATGTATTGGAACATTGGCCGAGGTGGTATTATGTGATGTTAATATAAACTTTTTAAAGTGAATAACATAAGGAAGTGAATTAGATTAATGTGGCGTTTGTCTTAAGGATTAATTAAACCAGGTAAATATTAATTATAGTTAACTTTTTATATTAATCATTTCAATAATTTCCTAATTACATTTATCAATACCAAATTTAATTACATAAATTACGTATCAACTTGCGTAATTAATTAAGTAATAATTAGTTTCGATTATTATCAGAATATAGGCATTCTGTCATGTTAATAAAATAATTTAATGCAATAACGTAATTAAAAAAATTAATTCTTAAATTAATATGATGTCATATATAACATTAATTCATTTTTGTTATAATTGAAAGAAATAGATTTATTATAATATATTAATTGAAAAGAAATCAAAGGTATTTCTTTAATCAAATGATAATGTACTTCTTAATTTGATTACTATTTTACTGTAACTTAGTTTTACTTTCTTATACAATTTGTATTGAGAATTCAAAAGTAAGATAAAGTTGGGATGCTATATTATGATTATGCTATATTTTATTTAATTATATGGTCCACAAATTGAAAACTTGTAGGTTCAATCCGTAGGACAAGTTGTACAATTGTTTTCAGAGTTTCGAATTCATACTTATATACAAAAAAGTATGTGTTCATATCTTGTTCAATTAATGTGATTGAGGTGCAATGTAGAATTAATCTTCAATATAATATTTAAATAAAAAAAATGTCTTCTAGCTACACGTATCCATATTATGAATGCGACATGTAAGGGTTTCTAAGCATCAGTATAATGATGTGTTGAGTAAAAATAAAAAAGTTAAGTAAAGAAATTAATTCATGAAACTTCTAACAGTTTATTTAATTACGTATTTTTTATTTTATTAACCTCTAATCGTATTATAATTTCTTTTACTCGACCAAATGGTAACAGCATGGTGGACGCAACGACCATGTACTTTTCTGACGAATCTTTTATGAGAAACCCAATAAGGTAAAGTTTACTTGAGAAGAAGCGCTCTTAAAAAACTGGTTATTATTACAAAGGAAGTCCTGGAAATAAAAGTGCTATTTTTGTACACGTTTAATTATTTTGTTTTTATTGTGAGTAATAGTACTGAGTATTGCAGTATTTAGTGTCATTAAATAAAATAACAGTACCGTGACTCTGTGGCAGACAGAGAGAAAATACACTTAAATAGAAAATACACTATAGGTTAGTGTTCTAACACGCCTCGCGATTTTTAAATTAAGCACTGCTTTATCATTTGAAATTTGAATGATTTGAATAAAAATAGAAAACATTGAAATATTAGTACGGGTGTTACACACCCGTACTAATATGGGGGGGAGGGTTAGTGCATTTCACAATAATTTATTTTGTTAAGAGTAAATCAAAAAGCAAGCACTAATTTTGTACTAATACCACTCGCTTTTAATTTACTGTTTCTCTCGGCTTCAAAAATCATCCTTTATATACACTTTTCACTTAAAATATAAAATATTCGAAAGCAATACACCAACAAAAGTAAAGTAAAAAAGACACAACATGACCTCAACACTTGGACAGATTAAAAAGTTCTAAACTTTTTTAAAAAGACGGAATAACATATTAAATTTAAAATTCGAATACAATTTCACTAAACAGTGATACTTAAAGGCAACTAATTTTATTTTTCTACATAACACCATCCAGGTTATTTCAGCCATCCAGGTAAGAGATCAGGCTATCTTTTATAAAAAAAATACACGACCGTTCAATACAGCTTCAATTATAATATTCTTATTTTATGGTATTGATAAAAGGCCACATGGGTCACCCGAAAAACTAAATTAAATGGGCAGCTATTCATTCAACAGAAAGAGAACGGCGCTCTGACAAAAGTCGACGAAATCTTTTGTAAAATTCTACACAATTGCTGTCACTTTAACGGCATAATTTTAAATTTATGCATAACTGTTTATGCGTGTAACAAAAAAAGATAAGTATTTTGTTGATTAATTAATTTTACAACTATAATTGGGTAAAGACCATCATAAACTAAGGAACATGTTAAAAAAAAATTGCACCTTTTGTGCTATAATTAAGGCGGTAATGCGAAAAGGACTCAGAACCACTTTAAGTGGATTATGTTTTATGGTCTTTAGAAAATAAACTTCTTACATTTTAAAGTCTTTGAGTGCATATAATTTAAAATGTAATTTAATAGAAGTCTTAATTAACATTTTAACGAAAAAGGATTAAGACGTTTGTGTATATCCATTGATATATTTCTTAGAAAGAACGAAATCTTAGAATTGTCCAAATTAGTTTTGATGTTTTCTAAAAGTATTACAGAGAAGTACGAACACTTTGTTAAAAGACAAAATTTTACGACAAAGCTAGTTAGCTTCATAATGCTATTAGCTTCCTATTTTCTATCGGAAATAATTTAATCGTTTTTAAATAAAATATTAAAGATAAAGCAGCGACAAGTATTTGTACTCGACGATTAGCTTGCTCTTCTTGAGTTCTCATCGATTCGGACAATAGTAGTGGCACACATACATACATACGTAAAGAGAACTGTATAAAGATATACACGCCGGCTTACACGATGTCTGACCGTAGAAAATAATTACAGATACAAATAATGTACGGGACAAAAGAAGCGGTTGTTTACTTTTGAAAAGGTCGTTTGTTTCGAAGACAATGCGACATTATTATTATACTGGTCCGGTCTGTAAGTCCACATGTATAAACACTGCGCTGTGGCATGTGGGAAATGAGATAGGATGCGGAACGGAATGTGGAAAGCAGGTGTTACTTATTCATGTAATTTGAAACTTATGTCGCGCACTTTAAATATTTTGTATTACTTTTGGGTTCATTAGGACAAAAACAAGATCCTAGTACATTTTACCTAGTGGTAAAATAGAAATGTCTCATCAGAGACCTCTATCGTCTGTCTAAAAAAAGACGTAAGAGCATCATCATCCACTTCGTGCCTGTGTACTGCTCTTCCATATATCTTGAAATCTACTGTATTGGTCCATATTGTTATTGGTTATGGCTATAGTTTTAAAAGATAATTATGTTAGAATGTTTAATATCATAAATCATTTCACAATCTTTTCTCATTGTATTGTACCAGTAATAAACAATATTTAACAACATTTCTTTGTTCCAGATCCTGTTGCTAGACATGGCGTCCGTTGATAATAAAGAAAATATGACACAACCGAAAACGTTACAAGAAGCGCTTAATGTGATAAAATTTTTAGAAACAACACATAGACAAGAGATAATTAAGATGAAAGAAGCATACCATAAACAATCCGAAATAGTTAAAAAATTAGAGGTGAACAGGAAAAAAGAGCTTGAATTCTTATCAAGTGAGCTGCAAAAATATGAAATTAACTTAGCTTTAAGAATGGAATCGGTCACTGTACAACTCTTACAAAAAGACGAAATAATTCGCAAACAAGATGAGATAATAGAAGAACTTAACAAAAAGTTAAGCCATAACTTCTCAATCCCAGACATAAATATCGTCGATTCGAATTCCGATTCAGGCGTAGCGTTAGAACACGAGGAAACAGTAACAAGTAAAAATGAAACTAAAGCTGAAGTCAAAGCAACTAGAAAATGTAGTCGAAAATTCACAGATCCCATAGGATTTCTACGCAGAGTCGATTTCTCTCCTATGAAATATAAACCAAGTAATAGAGAAGTTAATAAGAAAAAGGAAGACAAAAAGAAACACAACGATGAACGACCTTTCACAGAAAACAGAATTTTAGTGCCACAATTTAGAAATGGTAAGGTTACAAGTGACGATGAAAGAAACACTGGTGAAGATGCAGGTCTGTCTGACAGCTTAACAGAACCAGTTTTGATTAAACCGAAGAAATTAAACGAAAGCATGAACAATCACTTCTCAGATGACGGGAGCGAAGATACCAGTGAAGAAATTTTCGATCGAGTTATGACGAGGAATAGCATCAGACGTTCCGTCAAAGCTAATCCTAAATATAAAAAAATCAATAGGGCAAAATCGAAACTTCTAGAACAAGTAAAAGTAAACATCGTTGACTAAAGTATTTTACACTTCGTGTACTTTAGGTGCAATTTATTTTGTTATTTAATTATTAAAATTATGTAACTGACCTGAAAATATTCGTTTTATTTTACGTAATTAAGCCCACAAATGTATGTTTTCCTTCTGTAGGTGTAACGCCATGTAATTAAAAACTCACACTGATATTTGTGTTTTTAATTCTCTAAGATAGTTAATATTGAGATCAGATGCTATTATATAATGAAGTATCCATCCCTAGAAGTACTTAAACAGCTTTCAGTGATGTGATCAATTTAATTTAATGAGACTATCTAAATTGGTTAATAAATGTAATTAATAGTATTAAAGTAAAACTTATTTTAATAATGAACCAAAGAGTAAGAATTTAAAAATCGCTACGTATTTAATTTGAAAAAATATTGAAAAGAAAATGTATATAATCGATTAGCTATATCAAAGAATAACATTTTATTATTATGAATTTACAATACAACAAATATCTCCAACTTGGTAAATATTAAGCAAGGCCTACTACTCAATTAAAATTAGTAGAAAATAAGCTAAGCCCTAGCTGGGAAGGTAAGAAGGTCTGGACAGGGCTTCTCTTTAGACTCGATTGAATTCTCGAATCTGAGATCCTAAAGATTTAATAAAGGAAAAAATAACGTATACGGTATTGGTTCTACCATATCTTCATATCTGGTGTTTTTTTTTTTTTTTTTCAGTGTATTTATACAGTGGATATCGTCATTATGGTAATTTTAGTGAAATATTAAATTTTACTTATTTTAAAAATTTTAAGAATACGAAGGTACCTTTTTAAAAAAATCAACTTGTAGTGGACAATTTCTCTTTAATCCGAAGAAATGGCATCATTCATAGGTTTGGTATGAGGCGAAGATGTAGTAAATTTAATCGGTTTTGTATCTATGCAGCTTTAATACTATCGGCGACTTGCTGCACGCAAAGTAATATACCCAATGATAGAAAGAAAATATTCAATAAATCGATAAAAAGTTAAGAAGCTAAAATGGTTCGAGTATTATAGCAATCAAGTGTGTAGAGCTAGTGTAAGAAAACGTTAACATGTTATTCTTTGCTTTCGGCAATGTTTGACGAGAAACAGGCGTTTCTCATTAACTTAAATATTTCTATGGTGTGTTAAAATAATATTAATCAATTCAACGCTTATAATTACTGTCGCTTTTGGTATACTCACTCTAAGTTTTAATTGGATTACCATTAGTACTGCACAGTTTTGAACAAACCGCACCAGCCAGTGTCTCTGTTATATGGCTACATTAGTATTGTTCATAACACTAATTAGAGTATATTTCAAATAAGAATAATATATGAGAGTTTCACTTGTTGTTTAGAAAACAATCTCTTGAGTGTTCGTACTATTTGAGTTTTTTTTATTTTTCCCATAACCATTAAATATATCAAACATTTTATCGGTATTTTTTTAAGGTTAGTTGAATACAGTGTGAGGTGCTTTTATCATTAATTGCTTTTGTTATTTAAGAAGAACAAAAAGAGAGTAAAGAACTGGAAACTCTACCATAAATTTAAAGTTTAAACCTACACCAACTTAAGTAACTGAAAATAGTTCAAGGAGAAGGCGCCTTTATAATATACATTATTTTTTGTTTTGTAAAATGGCGTCTTAGATTCGCTGTCAATGAGTAAAAAACTAAAATTTAGTTATTTTGTGCTATTTGATAATGTCATATCAAATATAAGTATATATATATTCCCAAAGAGGGTTTGCGTCAGGCAGGTGGCAGGCAGTAAAACTTTAGCTAAAGCCAGTCACAGTATGGACTACAGTAGAGTCCAGGATATATGGAAGAGTAGTACATACTGTGCCGACCCTACGCAAGTGGGAAAAGGGCAGGGAGATGATTGTGATATACAAAGACACAAATTGCCATAATGCCAGATCAAACGTAAGAATCCGAATAATGGTGACTACTTGTTATGAATGTTCGTATTATTATCTTTCTAACAGAAGGTGGCAAACAAGCAAGCGGTCACCTAAGTGATCTCTACCCATAGACAACTGCAACAAGCATTTGCAAGGTGCAGGTGCGTTGCCCACCTTTAAAAGACAGAGGAGGGAATAGATAGAAAAATTGAATTTTTGATTCCTTATTGATTATTTGATTTCCTATTCATCCTTTCTAATTAGTGGAAGAAGACTAAAATTAGGCTCCCGGGACCTCACTCCTCGGACAAAACGGAAAATACTAGTTTTGTCTAATGCCTTCACGCCAATCTTCTGTGAGGTCGTGCTATTTCACCGATCGTGCGGGCCATTCGTGCAACAGATGTTGTTGCTACGCACGAGGAGTCTGTTATAATAAAAACCAAATAAAATCAATATACAATCAATCAAAACCATCAATCTACATCCTCCTTGAGCTGTGACTTAATGATAAGTATAATGAATATCAATACAAAAGACAGCTACTCATTATAAAGTATTATATGTGACGTAATAAAATAAGCGGAATTTTGATAATTTCCGAGAACATGTTTACTTTATGGCGTGAAAGTGAGCGAACGGTCTTAAATTATACAGACGATTACATAAAGACAAATAATTGGGCTGCGGTTGTTATGTATTCGATTTTTCGATAAAAATTTCCATAATTGATAATGCTATGCATGAACAATAACATGTGACTCTCGTGTAATGCGACGCATCAGCCCACTGATATCACTACTCCCGCGCTCCCATCCGCGTGCTCTTTCGTTGTTACTGCAAGCGACGCAAGTAACTATATATTCATTAGCCTTGATAAGTTATTGCACTGCATAGACTTTTTTGTACACTGTACAAAAAAGTAGGTTGTGATGTCACTGGACTCATGTTATCGTGCATGAGTTGCCACGTTGTTTATTTTATGGCTACTTTACAGTAGGCTTACGCATAGAAGATTTAAACAATCCAATCCATCGACTAGTTCTTTGTAGCAAACACATTTGACTAAGAGTACCTAAATCTATGGCACCGTAATGTATGCCATTTGTACATTTTGCTATTTATCTATTTTCCAAATGAATGCAATTAACCGCAAGTGCAACCGATAACAAAGAAAGCTTAATTGTCATTGGTTTTCTAATTACATTCCGTTAAAGTTAAGGACGATCCGATTTCGATTGTACAATACAAATAACAAATCTAACTAAGTAAAATTCTTAATATTTCTAAAAAATATTAACAGACAGATTGACTATATGTTTGTATGTCTAGATAATATTGTTCTACTTTAAAAATTCTTATTTTTATAAGAAGTCATTATAGTTATTCCTACAGCTTCTTAGTAGCAAACAGTCTAATTACATTCTCAACTTCTATTTATGTTCAAGTATAATATATAATAAAGTATTTATTCTGTAGTAAGCCTCAGTAATATAAAATATTTTTTTTCTCAGTTTATGATAGTCCACTGTTGAACACAGGCCTCCCCCAAAGATGCGATCAATGATCGCATCTTTGGGGAAACGTTTTGGGAAACGTGCCATAATCGCAACGCTTGGCAGTCGGGTTGGCGATCACAGTATGGCCCACCGTACTGAGAAAAAGACACTGCTACCCGTCCTCCGGTGGTCTTTAGATCCAGACTCAAGACAGACATGTTCATGCACACAAATGTTTATCTTGCGTGGGAATCGAACCTACGACCTGCTGTGTGAAAGGCAAGTATCTTACCAATGCGCCAACCGGTCAGTCAGTCATAAAATGGATAAATTAATTATAATTAGCGTCGTCAGATGGGGAGGAAAATCTTAGAATGGTGGTCACAGATAGAGAGCAGAAGCATGGGACCTCCCAATAGACCAATGACCTCGTGAGAACGGAAGAAAGTCGCTGAGTGCGCGGAGACCTACACACTGTGGAAGGTATTGGGGAAGGCAGGTATCCAGCAGTGGACAGACACGGCCTGATGGTGATGGTTTGTATTCAAAATATAACCAGGTTTGGAGTCGAAGATTTAATGGAGTAATTTTGATAACAATAAAAACCTCAAACTTTTTTTCAAAGATATTCACAGAGTGTCCAAAAAAACTAATTTGTAGCAAATCTCTTCTTAATTCTAGGAAATATTGAAGTATAGTTTAATAGCTTTAATTTATCAACAGCTATGTCATCGTATGGTATCTATAAAAATAGGTAAAAATTACTTGCATGATGTTATAAACAGCTATACATAACAAGCTTTTACGGAAGTATTAATCTGGAATTATAAATAGATATTACATATCTTGTTAAATTTGTACATCCGTGAGAGCCTATTTCTTAGTTTCTTTTAGATGTATATTTTAGAGATTTGACTATTAAAGCAGCGGATATCCTAGTCGCAATTCCAACGTTGTCGTACTTACATATTAATGACTTTCCTATTTTGTATGGTGTATACTATTTGTGGTAAAACATTGTCTTGAACTATAAATCTTTAAATCGTTTAACAATAATATATGTGAAAATAGTTTTATATATACGTTTAAATATTTATTAAAATCTATGTACCATCAAACATTGTTTTAACAATTCACCACCTTCTTAATATTTCGGTATTCGTTTAACTTTTTATATTTCAAGTAAAGGTTGTCATGAATGTCTGTGTTTAAATCAGTTACTTGAAGTATTAAGTAACTGATAAGTAACATTCAAGTATGAAAGCTATTCGTGTACCCAGGATATTCTCAACTCAGATTATGAGCTATTATATAAATTTCAAAGAATATTAGAATATTATCGAGGTGTTTTCTTATGTATGGAAGATTTATGTATAATCACACCATAAAAATAATAGTCTTCGTTAATGCCGAAATAAAGTCAACTCTCATCGTATTTTCACTGAAATTCAGGCTACGCTTTAGGCATTTTGTGGACGGGCACAGGTGATAACGAGTAATTCAGGAAATTACCGAAGTATTCCAAGCGCGTGGGAAAATTCGTTTACTGACGCCGTCCACACTAATGACCGTGGGAATGTTACAAATGCTTAATATTGGATCTGTGCTTTTATTATTTATTCTCTTAACGTTTGTAAGAGTTTCTTTATAATTCTATCAACTATATCGAACTGGAGAATTGAGAAGATACAGGAATTTCAGTCACTCCAGCGAAAGGAGTTCGATTCTCGCTGCTAGCACTAAATTTTCTTCTTACATTTATTTGGCACGTACTTAAGATAGGTTTTGAATTTTAAGTTTATCTATATAGTTGTTTTTCCTGAAAGAACGTAATTTTTTCTAACAAAAACATACATGATTATTTTATTATTGGTACCTAACACTAAATAATATTTAATTAGAAGTGACGTGATGACATGGAGATTGCCACCTCCTTCTTTAAAAAAACTTATAAAAGAGATGAACAGTATATTTATTTTAAAATTTTCCAGGGGCAGTCGTTTATGTTGTATATTTAAATGTCATAAGACAGCAATACATTTGCCCTCCATATCTTAACGCTTGAGCTATTTATACCTATATCAATGGCTCAATAAATGTACATAGTATAGTATACGGTTGCGTTCAAACCATAGCACAGAATTATATGATATTTCCTGGCAGTATAAATAGGCAAATCAGTCGTAGAATAAAATGAAATTCAAGCGTAACACGCCTTAAAATTTTCCACGTTGTTATTAATTTACAAGAACACATATCCAATGTCGGCGCTCGAGACAGCAGCTACTTGTTTTACGAGCTTTATTATACGCACGTCAACACCAGGCTTTACTACTGAAATATTCATTGAAAGTTATACTTATTCTTTCATGCGGAAAATTGAATTGGTTCATGTTAAATATTTATGCATTACCTGAATCCCGCAGGCGTTGCAATCCCAAGTATAATAAAAAAATCAAAACAATATCAAAGCATAGCATAAAAAGACTTTTTTTTATAAACAATTTATTGCTCACTTTACAGGATTACAATTAACTGCCTAAAGCTAAGATTTTTATCTAAATGTGGGCAAGGGCGGCCTTATCGCTGTGAGCGATTTCTGCCAGGCAACCCAGTAGGACAGGAGAGGTAAAATAAAAATAAATAGCAAAGTAACAAGGAAAGTAAAAATAAATAAATAAGAGTAAGAATGCAGAGCAGAGCACCCTAACAAGGTTTCATCAACCTGATTAACGGTATGGCGGCGCCGGATCCTATGGCGGCGCCGGATCCTGAGGGACCGGCCGTATCGGGCGAGGAAGTCCCGCCCGTTTCCGAGGCCGAGCTAGGGGC
>DWLR01000914.1:0-21114 GCA_018246295.1 Papilio alexanor hazarajatica | reverse complement strand
GGGCCTTCAAGCAGAGAGTGTACTTCCTCCTTAAAGGCCGGCAACGCATCTGCAGTTCCTCTGGCGTTGCGGATGTCCATGGGCGTCGGTTCACTTAATGTTAGGCGACCCGTTGCTCGTTTGCCTCCCTCATTCTATAAAAAAAAAAACATTTACTACAATTGTACCATTTGTAATGTTTTCACGTGAAACTAGTGCTGGTTCATACCTATTGTCATTTACCATTTTCGAAGTGTCTAACGCTCTGGTTTAAGAAATGCTTATCTTTAAAAACTATTCGTTTAGAATGGAAGGGATCTACTAGCTTTGCTACTACGTTTTTAAAAATTGGGAAAATTCACGTTTGTAGAAACACCGCGAAATATGACTTCTTTTAAAGATCTATTGCTTTATCAATTCTAAGGGAAGCAGATTTTTAATCGGTGAAGCCTAGTGCGATGACCGTTAGTTATTCCGATTCCGAATATTTGTATTTCTACAACAGAAGTATATAATTTGTACAAATTAGTGTTGTTTTTATAGTATATAATAAGTATATCTTAACAAGGCAAGAGATCGACCGACAAAATGTTGCCTTCGAAGTTCATGACAATTATATAAAGTATATAATTCGTTCACAAATTTATATTTTGACGGATAACGAGGGGTGAGGAGGGGTGTCAGTTGTAACGTGCAGTGAGCGGAGTGGATATTCCTTGCGTAATAAAGTTCAAGATACTGGAAACGCACCAAATGCGCAAAACACACACGCACTTGTTTGTACTTTGATATATGTATATTTGATAAATAAATAAAGTATGTTTGATGATCACGATAATTGTAACTGCGATATGTTTAAGGTTTTTCCAGGATTCCATTAATTGTAATAAGACGCATACCATACCTATAAAGTACTTAAAATATTTATAAATAATTTATTTAATAAATATTTAAATGTTTTATTTAATATTATTATAGATAATATTCTTAAAACGTGCGCGAGGCATCATTAAAATTTAACAATAAATGAAACGCCTTCATTCACGTTTAATTACTTCAATGAATTTGTAAGAATAGGGAAGTTTATCTGAGACTCGGCGCCCGCAATCTGATCTGTTCATTTACTAATCGATGACGAATCATAACCGATGAGGACAACAACTGATGTTGATATCTTGAACAATTTCCGTCACTAAGATATGTTTTCTGTCATCGCCGTTGAACTTTGTAAGTATTTTTTAAGTCAATTATAGCCACGGTATGTCTCCTTACGATTCCATTAATCCCAAACAGGGTTTGTATCTACAAATATGTCAATTTTCAGGAGGTCCCCGATGTGTCGTCGTAATTCAATGTCATTCAAAATTATGTACATGGCCCCTTTTGAATGACCCATTATGAACATTTTTTTAATCGGTTTATAAATCTCAAAGCTTTGAGGCAACAAACATAAAACCTTCTCCTTTTTTGAGGTGGGTTAAAAAAAACTAACGCATGTTTAACTAATTTACTTCATTTCTTTATTTAATTCCCCCGCGTTATATTGAGCTCCCTGTGATTTAAATGCGGCAATACATAGAGCCGGCTAAAGCCACGCCGTAGCGTTTCATTTAAGAGTTTCGAGCTATTTGACAAAAAGAGTATATAACTTGTTCACTCTCACTCAAGAGGTAGAGCTCACAACTAACATTGACATCGCTGAGCACATTGTTAGCTACTCGTCTCTGTGAATATATCTGCGAATGACTTTCCTACGTTTTTGTATCAACAATTAGGTTACGTATATGTTTGGTGTGAGCTGCAGTTTTCTTGTGTGATATTTGAATTAATATAGGTCAATAGCCAATCGCAGTCTGTCGGCAGCGACGCGGCTACTCGCGGGAACATGACAGACATTTGTGCGCCACAAATCAATGTCACAAGTCAGTCGGTCCATTAATAGACTGAATTCTTGTGGCGTGTCAGTGGAGCAGATGCCACAAGAGGCGCGCGCGGGAGATGTAAACACTAATAATGCGGTGAGCTCAAGAGTAGGCCGTCGTATTGTTATGATACTGCGGGAAGTAGTCAGCGATCTGTTACTTTAAATAAAATGTATCTGCTAGATTTTAAGATCAAAGTACTTCCGAAATTACTCGACTTAGGAACATGGACTTTTACACAAAGCTTCCGGTGATGATGAAAGCGATTACTAAGAAGGGATTTTTTTTGAAATTCAATTTCTGTAACTTTAACTAGGGTGAAAAACTGTTATACGAAAAACGAAAACCGCTGAGGCTATTTAATTAAAGTTTGAACAAATTACTTCTAAATAAGAAATAAGTAAATTATGTGAGGATTGAAATTTTTATATAGAAATACAACAATACTGGTAATGTTAATGATGTCTAGATTATATGTTTGTTAATGAATAAATGTAATTATTTGACGCTCACGAAGTTACGAAGAATATCAAGCAGTTTATATTTAAGAACTGACAGGTAAAGTTAGGTCCGCGAGTCTGCCACAGTACCGCGATTATAATTTAGAACGACAACAGTGTAATTTGTCGTAATATTATAATTTACATTGTTACTTTCATTAAACATGCCATTTAAGTACATCGCAACGAGGAGATAAGTCCTTACGCGGTTACGGAGAGCCATATACCGGTCGACCTGCCGCGGGAACACAATGAAAATGAGTTCAATTCATAAGTTTTTCATATAAATCATATACTCGTAAATTTAATTATGTACCATTAACGTGTGGTAAGTGACCTTTATGATATTTGTCATTGCTTGTGAAGTCAATTTACTGCGGAGGTTAGGAATTAGATTCCATTGTGTGTCAAGGTCGGGTTGCATGGTTATCTACATTGTGTGTCTAAATGATGTTCTTTGTGACTATGGGCTAGTATAATAACACGTCATAACACTCACGCCCGTAACTCAGAGAGTCAGGCAGAGCTTATGGATTTACATTAGGCGTGATACTGGCACACAATCAAGAGAGAGGTGCCAGGTTTGCATTTGATTGCGATTGCGCGCTCACCTTTGGGACACAGATTTGTCTTGATAACTTGGCGATGTTGAAACGATGAATTAATTGAGTGCAACTCTTTTCATTTATCCTTTCAAATTCATAGAACCACCGAAACATATCTTTTACAATTTTAGTTACAACATCCTTTTTCAGATCATTCAGAGTCACGCATGCCTCTCAAGGATTGCATCACACTGCTTTTTCTGCCAAACCCAGCTCTCGTGTGTCGTCTACAGTGGGGACTAGTACCATTGTGTAGTGCCACACGTGCCTTCGTAGACACATTCTGGTTCCTCATTACTGAACCTATAGTCTCATTCATTTTATTTCTCGTATTCGCTCTCCACTCAACATCTTAATCATGCTTGCCATTTCTACTGAACGTGCATCCCAGATATACCACACGCAACCGAGATTAACCACAGATCATCTGGCACACTTTATAGTTAATGAAATTAAAACAAAGACGGATACAGTCGGTAATAGTTATAAAGTAAGGCATTACTTTTCTATTTATACAATTAATTGTCGAATTGTATTCATAAATATAGGATATAAAAGAGGTAGGCATGTAAAAGAGGTGGATGAGGTATAATTTAGTAAGCTAAACTAACTATACTGTAAACATTATAGGTTTTAGATTATTGTATTGAAGTTATTTTATCGCATTTAAATTTACAATCCCAAGGCCTTGTTTGACGTGAGTCCAAGCAGCACGTTCGCAAGGAAACGTCTTTGAAATTGAACATATTTGTGTAAAAACGAAATTGCCATAAGTTGCGTGACGAAGTCACGTTGGCGCCATTTTATGTGGCATCGCGGCGGCGGCGGCTTCTATTAAGATATAACGATAACATTGTCCAGTTTATCCTTGTATGGCAGCGTGATTTTGACAACTGCGTGAAGTACTTCGGATCGACCGGTTGGTGCAGTGGCAAGACATTTGCCTATCGCGCCGCAGGTCGTGGGTTCGATTCCCACCCAAGACAAACATTTGTGTGCATGAACATGTCTGTTTGTCTTGTGTTTGGATGTAAAGACCACCGGAGGACGGGCAGCAGCGTCCTTTTCTTAGTACGGTGGTACATAGTGCGATCGCCAACCCGCCCGCCAAGCGTGGCGATTATGGCACATTTCCCCCCAATGATGCGATCAATAGGGGAGGCCTATGTCTGGACACTGCTGGCAGTGGACGATCATAGGCTGAGGTGGTGGAGGTGGTGAAGTACTTCGACATTTTTCGTAAGCGTTTGCAATTATGTGAGACCCGTAAAGGCAAGTTACAACAAGAACCTTTTGTGTGTTAACATAATGCCACAACTTTACTAGTGTTATCCGAATTCGAGATAGAAGTACGAAATTGATAATGCACTGTAATATTCGAAATTGAATATATAGTAAAATCCTTGCACCGCAAGGCTACAAGGCTTCTATCAGTGTTAATTTAATATCGCGTTCGTTGTATACAGGCGAAGACACTTCACCTTGTATTGTCTTCTAATTTTAGGCAGCATAAATGTACTAGTATAATGTGACTTATTTTTAAAATAGTATTTGGAAAATGCCCCTGTTTTTAAACAATGTGTAACACTACAACGAAATTATTGTTTTTCACCAAGAAATGATTTAACAAATGTAGAATGTAATTTAATAATTAACTAAAGTTGATGTGCCTTATTATGGGAGAGGGGCGAACAGTGGGGAGGGCGGTAGGGAGGGCGGTGCACGTCAGCGTCTGCAAGTCGCTTTATTAATAGTACATATTCAATTGGTGCATCTCAAATGCATAACTAAATAATGTAAACAAGGGTTCCAACATTTCCAATGAAAGTATAAAATAGTTTAATGGCCGTCTTCTATAGTTGGTGACGTTTGTTTGTTCAGTTATTAGCTTGATTGACATATAAACTATTTAAAATACCGGCTTAACTCACTTGTTGTCCGGTGTATGTACCGACTAGTTTCAGCCTTGCAGTGCGAAGCGTGGTACGTCCGCGAATTCACCCTGTTCATTCACTCACACTCGCCCTGATGGCACATACACCGGACTACAAGTGAGTAAAATCATTATTTTAATTAGTTAATTAAAAAATGTCTCACGAAAGTTTTAATAATTTAATTGATTGACATAATAGAGTGCCTGCCTATAATATAGTACATTATGATTATTCAAGGTAAATTAGCGGCCTTAAGACTAACTGGATTAAATGTCAATTTTATTTAATTTTAAATAAAAATGAAATTTATATACTACAAATAGCAATTTTAAATTGTTAATTAGCAGCACATCGATTATTCAGATGTCGATTGTATTACGTCCCCAAGCACCTATACTGTATAATGTATGTATAATGCAAAAATGTAAACGGTCATAAAAATAAAATAATACGTCATTAGTCAGACCCTATTGAGTTTTACAACTCTTGTCTAGACTCCGTTTCATATGTCTTAAGTTCTCAATGCGAGTCCGATGTTTTAATTTAAAAAAAATACCAAAGCATCGCTAATCGGCCGCGTCATCAGCTCCACACTAATATTAGGATATATTAGGATATACTTTTATTAAAAACAATAGCATAGGGAGCGAAGTAATTCTTAGCGGGTTGACGTTACGTTGTCTGATAATGACTCTGCTTCGTTGTATCATTTGTACTTTTTGTTTCAGCTACATCACGAGTAAAAAAAAAGGACAAGTTCTTTAATGTTTCTTTGACGGAACGTAGCATTTGTATTTACTTCGAGCGCTCATATTCGAAAATATATAATTCAAATGTCTTTTATTAACTTACATAAATGCAACTTGCATTGTTTCTTTTCCATGACAAGTATGTATAGTGTATATCCCTCATAATAATATTTACACCTGCTGGTGGTGCGAGCGATGGTTGCGGGTCGAAGGTCTATTTTGGTGGTTATTAGGCACAACTCTTCATTGCTCACTCTCTGTCCGGATGGAATGGGTGAAATAGGTGATTTCTGTGTAATTATGGTGTTTTACTTGATGTCTAAAAGTGCATATACAGTGAACACTACCGCAGGTACCATTTCATTATTTTCCTTCCAAATGTTATGTGTAACTCGCAGTTACTCGTATTATAAGGGACTTAATAACATTGTAGCTTATTATCATGACACAACGTGCGTAACTACGAATGTGGAAAACAAGTTGCGAACTAAAATTACGCTGATACTGTTTATATTGTGAAAATCGCTTACCGCACACTTCATGTAGATACATTTATTCTTTAAAATTGAAGTTACAGGAATTTAAATTAGAAAAAACTTATAAAAATTGAAAATTAAAAAAGTTTTTAATTTTCAAAACATAGTGAAATAGAGGACTAAAGCCTGACACAAAACGCACGCACGAGTGTGGACATCAATTTAAATGAGACACGTGATGGAACGGAGTCATCCTAAAATTTAATACGATCTGAATTAGAGCCGCGAGGGAAACAAATTGAAACAATAATGTAACGTGGGATCATACAATACTATCCGTACCTCTGCTCATACTATTTATCGTATACGATCTTATAGAATTTTCTATTAAAGCAAATATAGCTCTAGAAGATAAATCGAAATATCTGATAATAAATTGGATTATTAATTAGTGGTAACCTGAACGAATTCGATTTTATTTCATTTGTCTAATTTTAAAAAAAAACACTGCTGCTCGGGATTCGAATTAGACGTAATAGTAGTCGAAGTATAGTTGGAAGGGCAAAAGTGTACATAATAGAAATAAAAATAAAAATAAGAAAAAAGATTTCTAGCAAAGGGGCGGGCCTTTGTTAGAAATCTTTTTTCTTAAACAACTGATATTAGCAATAACTCTCATTTTTCATTTAGGTCAGAGAAAAATAATTCTCTTTACTTTTTATTGGCGTACCGCTACTAATCAAGTCACAGTACTCCCGAGCATTACCTTGCAAGAACGTAGAGAATTTCGGATTACATTTGTAACTTAAACAATTCGTCATTCTACTGTATACTATTTCCATTGTCTATTGTCCGCGCTGCTCCTAGGCGAAGTCAACGCACCCTTTAAATCGAATCCAGCAATGGACGGACAACAAGTGTTTTAGCCATATTCTATGAGCTTGGAACTACAGAGCCCAGCAATATAGAGGTATCCATCTGCTGTAATAACCTGAGACTATTGTGGGACGCAACGCACGCGTCTGTCTACCTCCCACATTACAGCAAATGTTTGTTTAGGGACCCATGTTATTATGCACGAGGAGAGTTAATGAAATTAACTGGTAACTATAAAAACTCTTAACGAACACGAGAGCTTGGAGCTCGAGAGTGTCAAGCAAATAAGCTTCGTTAGAAGCGTTGTCTGTCCAGTAAATAAGGAATTGCAACGAAGGTTTCTGAGAAGGTTAGAATCTGTCGCTAATACAAGCTCTAAGACTTTATTTAGGCGCAATTATTACTGGCGTGGATTGTTGTTCTCTTTTTAACTATTTTAAAAATGCTCATTTGAAAAAAATCTTATGTTTTCCTCGCAAATTTTTTCGTAATTTCATTCCGCGTTTATTAATTTCGACAATGGATAATGGCAAAATTACTGTAAATGGCAACCGATATTGTAAATAATCTTTTTCTACCTCTTATCCCTTAAAAAGGGGAAAAATTAAGAAGATAAATATGAAATGAGATTATTTTTTGTTTATTAAAAGTTAAGATATTATACATCTACGAAATTGTCCTGCGCCGGATCATTTATATGACATGGCTTAGTATATACTCTAGCTTATTATATACTAAGTGGTAACCATAGAGAACTTATCGTTTAATTAAGATTATATAGAAAGGAATAAATACTTTATTACCGCGTCCATCAAACTACGCAGTCGTAAGGGAGACATTCCCTGAGTGAGTTATCTAAGTGATCCTTTAAGGAAGTCAATACGCACGACGCCCACGATACACCTACGAAAGTACTTCGTAATGCGATATTGTTCAAAGTTGCTCTAAACAGAGTAAATTTGATATTCGATTGTATACAAGCCGCCAGCATCGTGACGAAAAGGAAATCCAATAAACTGTTTAGTACAGTGCTTACATTACACTGACTCGAATCGAGATTCCCGAAGTTACTGCTATCACAATTTTCTGTTTAATGTGTGTTTGTGGTGTGGTAGAACCTAACTAGTATTTAATTTACACAATAATCCCGACTATATGACACTCCAGAGAAAAATAATAATCAAATGACATATCACACTTCAAAATCGGCCGTCGGTCCAGCCGTTTTGGTCTAGGAGGTCACAACGGAACCGATGCACACATTACCCTTCTGTCAGCTGAGCAAGAATCTGTCGGCGAATAGATTAAGATTTTATTATATTTTCCCAGAGGTCAACAAGGTTCAACTTCAACAGCAATACTATATTATTACGTATGAATAGTGAGATGAATTTTCTGCAGTTAGTAGACTGTTGGGGTTTCTTTGAATTATGGTTTTTGTGTCAATTTTTTTTTACTTTTGCTTTTTGAAGGAATCTTAAGGAGTCTTAATTTGCCCCATCCTCTTAAAACAGTATGCAAGTAGTCCGGAAAAGTGTACATTTTAAAGTTCCGGTAAATTCTATTAAAGTATGAAAAGACTTCCTTGCCAGGAATTGTATTCAATGATATCTTTGAATGAAACTACCTGTATTTAATTTTAAATACAATAGCCGTTATTGACTAACTTCTAAGAATTATGTAGTAAATACGAGCTACATATATAAGTGCTAGCTAGATTTGTGAAATGTGAAACAGTTGCAACGCATGCAGTGCTATGGATGTAAAACGCGCGTGACAGCGCGCATAAAATCAAACTAAATTACAGTCACCACAGGCACTTCAAAACTGACAAAATTTTATTTAAGCGTTGTAACGGGTGGCGTGATAGATGAGACACAATTAACTAATATACTGTAGATTTATTCAGTATGCACGATACAAGACACTTTAGTCTAGCACTTCTTGCTACCCAGGCAGACAACTAACCACCAGGTGGAAGCAAGTAGTTGGTCGCGACTTGTGAGAAATTCGTTGCGTCCAATAGTACTGTCCCACCAGGTGGAAGCAGCTACTTTGTCGCTCTGAATACTCATACTGGGCAAGAGCACTGAGAAAAAATCTTATTAGCGAACTTAAACTAAAACACATCACACTTTCATGCCGTGTTCTTAAATACTAGCAGCGCCATCTTGTTCACTTAATGTACATTAATCACAGTGATATGCACAGTGGCGCCATCTAGGCCATGCACACGTTTCCGGCGTTACAGCGTAAAAAATTAGACTTTTTCGATTTGACTAATACGTAGAATGCCTCAAATTGAGCATTTAATGCGAAGAAAGAAAAATGTCGACAGAGTTATCTCTACTTCTCTACTTACGTGGGAGTCAGAGAGGTCTTTCCTAAATTAAAACAAACTATTCGACAATCTTTTACGTGATATTGAATACCGCATGCAGAAAGTTTTAAATTTATACTTTTCGACAGACCGACTGTTAGCGACGCATAATGTATTTTGTTTGTTTAATTTTATCGAGTAGGGTTTGTTTATATTCTCAACGACCACCATGAAATGGAATTCCCCGTAAAAGAGGAAACTGTGAACCCATTGTAAATTTATTACACCACTTCGGGTTTAGCAACGTCCTCATTGTTTAGGGCCACTGTTAGTTAGTAATTGTATAAACCGATGACAGGGGTTTATGGCACTCATTGTAAATAACGGCGCCTCGACAGTCCAACCATTGTTTCGTTGGCCAGAACACCGGGTTCATTGTTAGGACAAGTACGCACGACGAAGGTAGCAAGGTGGGAGATTTCGTATATATGCACCGTTAAGATGGCGTTGCAGCGTCAGTATCAGTATCAACATCAGTATCAGTACCAGTTCCAGTCAGTTACAGTCCGAGTTCGAGTCAGAGCAAGCATTCAAAAGCCTTGTTAAATTTAGAGTCAGTGCGGTTTAGAATTTGTAATTAAAAGTAATTCGTTTTAGTAAAGTGATTAAAGTATACTTAACTTCAACCGGTATCATTATTCCATTCCCGCCAGCTACAGCATCGAAGCCAACACAACCTTACAGTCCACTCTCTACCAAAGTGGTGGACGTTCGAGTTGAGCACGTCTACCGCCAACACCGACCTTACATCAAGGGCTAACATGGTATACATAATGCAAAGAGAACACTAAAATTCGCAGAGAAGCTCCTTATTGTACAAAGGCAAACGTCCGTGATTGGATTCTGCGTACTATATTTAATGTGAATGTTTTCCCAGCGTCAGAGGGAAAAAACCTTTTTCATATTCGACGCAAAAAGAGCAAAACAATATTTTACACACAAATAGTTCTTGTTCCATTATCGCAAAATATTTCGTTTTACTTGTCGTCAAGAACTTCGTTCATTTAAAGAATAAAACGTTAAAATGTAGCATCACAATGCTATTCATGTCAGCAGGTGGGCGGATACAGTGAGCGCGGTAGCCAGGAAATGTCGGCGTTGATTTCTGAGGCCACTCACTTTCCTATATTATACATATAATATATTAAACCGGAGTTAACTTTAGGATCCAGCCAGAAGTCAGTGTTGCACCGTGTCGGATCGGCTTCATTCCTGAAGTAATAACGACGGCATATAAAAGAAAATGATAGCTTTTGATTGATCCACAGGTGTGGTTCAAAACTTTTTCAATTGAAATCATTGATTTTGTTTGCCATGTTATGTATTATCACATTCTGTTGGCGTGTAAGACTGTATTTCTTAAAGTTTACGTATTTACGCAACTAACGTTGGCTATCTGACAGGTACTTAATTATATAATTATTAAACATAAGGTCATACACATCCTTCATATATATCAATCAGTTCGTAACGACTTATAGTAGCATAGACATAAATTTTATACAAACAAAAGGTTGTGTCATGCAGTATGATTGTCGTCAACTAATACCGTAAATTAGACACAGTGACCTGACGTGACATGGACAGAGATGAGGCATAGCGTCAGATAAGGCAACAGCCATACCCCGCGCTCTTGCCCGCGCCGCCCGCTGGCTGAATGATCGATGCATCAATGAACACAATCGCGTGTCACCGCCGGAAATCAGACGAAGACGAACGAGCCGAGAAATCAATTAATTAGAATCAATCAGCCCACAACATTAATACGACGCGCCTTGTCCGTGTCCCAGACCATGCCTTACATACTAGTCACTGTGTGACAAGTCGTCGCTGATCTTCAAAAACATTATGGACATTTTTCCATGGCCATGGTTGTTTTGCTGTCCGTCTTTAAGTCGATCTAATCTTTTCTCAAAGTCGAGATAGACCTTTGAAATCGACATAGGCCTTCTTACTGTAAATCGAAGTAACTCTTTCAGTGAAGCTGGGGTTACAACAGTTACACTTACATCTTTAAAAAGGCATTTCTTTGTTAAATATTTTCAAAATTATAGCGCGTCATTGTGTCGGCGTTGAATGTACTAATTGCTACAATGAGGACAGAACAAACAATATAGAAACGTACGTGATATATTTTCCAAATGTAAGCTTAGCGTAAATGTGTTTGTCTTAGCCAAACTAAATGTAACACTAATTTCAGATTAGTAACGAAGCAATTAGCAGAATTATAACTATCAGATATATCAATTCTCACAAATTTGATACAGCTCAGCATTTAAAGACAAACATTTTTTTTATGTGCAAATATGTTTGTAAGTATTGTTGGCGTGTTTGAATGTGTTACATCACGCGATGCGAATGCTAATGTTTGCTGCACATAAAAGTCGCATTTCCATTCACATTTATAGAAATACGACAAAAATTGTGTACAATCAAATTTGTAATGAACAACATTGAAACTCTTTCATTGGAGGATCTTGTCATAGTTTCGATCGAAAGGAAACGATCGTGTACTTAAATATGTATAAATGATGGATGGATTTTGAATTCCACCGAGATGTATAATAACACAAATTACTTTACACGGAAAGAATAGTTCGAAAATTCGTCTCATTTTATTACACCTATTTTTTAAATCATTAAATAAAACTTACAATTAACAATAACAGTAAAAATGAAACACAGCTACTTATTGCACAGGTGTGTAGTTTTATTACATTATCGAATGAAACAACCTCCGTCCCACTGCGTACAAACAATAAAACATCAAATTAGTTGTGCCGCCGGCGACCGCGCGATTGTCAGACTACGATTAAAACTAGTGCGAACTTTACACCGTAAATCTCGTATTCAATTGTATCGTGAAATTTGATTTTCAAGAGATTTTCTGACATCAAATAAACTGACAGTGAAGTAAGATAATGTGTGCGCTGATGTTATAACTGACTAAAATAAATGGCGCAGCGACCCAAAGTGGGTCTTGGCCTCCGACAATAAAAGTCAATAACAACTATAGAAATACAATATCGGTATTGCAGCCCTACAGGAGGTGAGATGGCCAGGGAATGACGAGTATCTACTAGAAAATGGCAAAATGCTACTCTATAGTGGAGACGATACTGGTAAACATAGGAACGAAACAAGTTTTATAGTAACTAGGAATTTACGCTCGAACGTAATTTGCTTCTGTGCAATATCTAACAGGATATGTGTACTCCGCATGAGAAATTATTTTATAACTTCACACTTGTAAATGCGTATGCTCCAACTGAGCTTTCAGATGATTCCTCTAAAGGTATACATAGATGGTATATAGAATATATAAATTGTGTATAGCGCGAAAAGTCATATTGGGATATAAATCGACGTCAGAATATAGATTTGTAGAGCCCGCCCGACACGGGGCCTCTCGACCCGGTTTTATTGTTCCAGATTCTCATACCGAATGGCACATTTGATATTTTTAATACATAGTTAACTATTTATAAGTAAATAAAAGCATTGATAAACAAGGCACAATTAAATTGCAGTGGCAGGGGTGGACTTAAATTTTGATGACGCAGCTCTCGTCACGTTCGTTTAATCGACTTGAATGAAGTTCAAAGTGTGTTGCATTTGTTCAGCTATTTCTATCTAAAGTTTATTTTCTTCATTAAATTCGGTGCTAAAACTATTATTATTCGTGTATTGATAAGGAATGATGCTCCGTACTACAATAAAACGTAATTTCAATCTCGCGAATGATATCAAAATATCAGCAAAGGATGGTTTAAATGCGGGACATAATTTTAAATAAAAATGATAAAGGAAAACTTTAATATACGATGGTTACTTTACATATCGTAATACATTGATCAGAATTTTAGGTGAGCGATGTTTCAGTCAGACACCTAATGTCATAAAAAAATGCTGTGAAAGAAAAGTGTAAGCAAAAGAAAAAAGTACGTTTTATCCCTGGAAACCTTTGTACTTTTTTTTAGATTTAATATTAGTTAAGAATGCGCCCCTTCCTGACATCTCCCCCGCCCTCCCCCGTCATTATCGCGGCTGCCGTCGCCCCGCAGTCATAAGAGCGCTTCACACGCGCAGCTGCCAGTGTCACAAAGGCTTATCCAACATTCAGGCTCCCGCGGGTCGTAAAACGGCACATCTCGTCCCAGATTTGCTTTAATCTTTACTTCATTGAACATTTAGATTTCTGCGTCGCTCACTTGAATATGAGTTTAAGGCGAAATATATCGGGTGAAAGAACTTAAGTTTTTGTACACTTCGTCACCGGGATGTTGATAAAACATTAAATAACAAACATTATATCAGATCATTGGTACTCACCTTCAAATCGGTTTATAAATCATTTAAAAAAATAATGTCTGCACATACATGAAATAACCTAGCTTTACTTATGCCAGCTTACCGTGTGTATGCCGCGTAAGTCCGCATGTGTGTAATAGTGTTTATATTTGTAGCCTTCTGCGGCGAGAAGGCATTATTCATTAGCATTTAATTAATACTTCTTTGTACTGCTGTATTTGATAAGTATTGCATATAAGTTGGATTCTCATTCGTGAAAGATGTCACGAAACTCGAAGACTTGCGCGCTTCAGACGACGTGCTCTCGGCTTAAGGCTTTATGATAACCCGCGACTGCCTTGAGCTTTCTAATAAAAATATCATATAATAAAATTTCTAAAATCGATGTACCAAAGGTTAATACATTTTATATTTTTTTCCTAGAACACATATTGTTATGAAATTAAATATTAATTTAGTAATTATTTATTTATAAAATATTAATATTTACAAAATGTTAATATTTATAAAATATTGTCTTCGCTTTTCAGGGCTTTCCAGGGCTTGCTTGTTTGTTTCATAGTTTCATACATGCTTGTGACCCTAATGAAAAGCTATAAACTGTTCGATCAGGAGTCGTGCACTGCTGTTTTCGTCACTCAAAGCAAGAAATTACTGTCTGCATTTAAAGAACTTACTAGTCCAGTTAACGATGAAAAATAAAGAGGAGACTGTAACGGTGGCACAACTAGAGCTGTGAGCTCTACACTTACTCAACTATACCAGCGACAGAACATGAACAAGTATTTTAAACTTTTTTACGCCACGATTCGTGTCTTTATACTGTAAACGTTTCTATAGCTACGCGACTGTTATAGTTAATGAAATATAATATCAAATTAATATCGAGAGAATTGAAATTTAAGTAACGTGGCCTCGTGACATGTAATTAATTTTCAGCAAACTCGTTCCTTGTGCTCGAAGTGAACTTTAACTCTATTATAATGTTCTTCTGCTAAATTAAGTCGTATCACTGATGAAGTGCCGCTGGTTCAAATTGTTAGTTGCGACATTAATCTAATTCACAAAATAAACTTTGAGACAGCCCTCCCGCTCGTAGCGCGTCCCGCCCCGCGCGCCCCGCGCACGCCTTCGCCTTTACAGATAATGAAAGTATTAAAATAATTAAATTTAGGAGCCATGGAATCCTATACATGTCAAGTTATATTTATTTATTTTTCCATCAGTACAAATAATTGGTAATTTTTTTCTGATCTAAGCGATATACAAATAATTATTTTTATTGGTGGTTATTTTATTATAATAATTTCAATAGTTTTTAAGCAAAGTAATAGTAACATCAATTCGTTTTCATAAAATTTTGTATATTATATTTTAATTATTATGTGGGATTTGTTAAAAACAAAAACCTGCATAACCCGTAAGCGTAATAATCAAACAACCTTAATTTGCATATGCCTTATGCTCATAATGCCTTAATAACATCTCAATCTCCATTGTGTAATAGAAGTAAGGACTCCACCGACAAGCATAATAACAATTTTTCAAATAATGTTGATGATGAAGAGAAATAACGATACAGAGCGTAGCCCATTCCATTTGAATTTGTTGTCGTTTGTGTTGAGCGATATTTTGTTGGTACGCATCATTGCAGAATACCTTCCTTTGAAATATTTGTTGTGCATTGCGTGCCATTGTATTTACATTCGCACATAGATTTCTAGTTATGTAATAGGAAAACAGTTCGAGCCATCGCCTAGCAGTCTGAAGCTGTGCTTGGTTGGTTATAATTAAAAAAATGTTAATAATAATGTTTAGTTTACGCTACCAAGGACACAACCAAATTTAGCTTAACATTTCACATTATTTATACACCAAAAATCTTTTTATATTTTCGGCTGTAATATTGTTTAACCTTTTTTGTGGAATACAACAAAATATGACTTTCAGCGTTTGGTCATTCCTAAGTCTTACTTATTTATACATTTTTTGTTCAACGGAGACGGGCTTATTTTGTTGAAATACATCGGATCCTTCGCGTGACGCCTCTTCGTAATACTGTTCTATTATACTCAAATAAACTGACTTCTATTATACTCAGATAAATGTAATGCAATTACTCGCTTTGTACATTTGCTGAGGGTTTGGATACGAAGCTTCTACTAATTACTTTTAATATAATGTCCCTTTTACTACGGTGTGTAATTAAATTAAGTCCATTTTGACTATTATAACACAAAACTGTTGATAAGATGTTCCGTGTTAAGAGATACCAAGTCGTCGTCGGAGTTCTGGACTACTGCACTTTCGTTCCGCGGTCAGAAAGAAAACGAACTGCGTCCCAAGTTGCGTGCGAAGTAAAATTTAACAAATTCGAATTGCGTACCTCCGTCAGAATTTTACCTGAAAATAGCCGCCTTTGCTCGTCTTCCTCTTCCATAAGGTACGGGAGAAATGTGTATTAATGGTAAAGAAATGGTTTTTAGGTTAGGTAAGATTTTTTATTTAAAAAAGTAAGAAGTAAATTAAACATTGAGAATGGGTTAGGTATAATATATTTAACAAAATAATTTAATAAAAGGTTAGATTTGTGTAGTAAATCAGGAATAACTGATTATTTATGATTACTGATAACTGATTTACTCCCGTTTTCCGTTTGCTGAGTTTGCTGTGTAATGATAGAGTGAATATGTTGTGAGAGTGTCAAACACAAAGTCTCCGAATAGCAATAGCCGGTCGTAGCAACATTTAAAGTTATATTAACGTACGACTGTATGTCACCTCATTGAACATACATATATAAGTTGAACGGTCTAATGGCTCGTGCTATTGATATCTCCTTAATGTTTAATTCATGAGGTTATTTCATTCCCCGCTGAATGTGATCCGATTACGAACAAAACTTCCTAAACCATTAAATTCAGGAGCAAGATTTATTTTCCGCAAAACGGCACATTAAATTTTCCATTATAAGAGTGTTAAAACTTTTTTACATTTCTTGATGAAATTATTACAAATGCTTATATATATATATTACTTCGTCATTTACTGTAATGTTCAAATGTTTTTCATTAATTTTATTTGTATACATGTAATATCCTTATTATTTTGCAAATAGTAACGTTCACTAGTGATGGAACAGACACTATAAATCGTAGAGCAATAAATTAGATAAGAGCAGCCGCGGACAGCAGCCGTCTCGGAGCCGTCCCGTGACGTCAGTAACCATCCCGCTCCCTGCTCTGACACCCACTCGACTTCATATAGTAATCTTAATATTTCATATCACAATTGCTCACGATAGATATTGATATGATTTGACTTATTGATACAAATTACGTAAGTTTATCTGTAGGTATTGGTAGGTATAGATCGCGTGAAGAAATTATGATTTTAATATAATAAATAGCTATGTTAAAATATTACATTCGAGCAACTTAGTGTAACAAATATAAAACTATTTCCAGGGCAATAATAAATATTTATATTTACATACTATATTTACATGAATGTATTTTTGTATACATGTCCGTTTCATCGTGACCTCCTAGAGCCCGAGCCCACACGATGTTTATGAGTGAGGTGGCATTCGATTCGTTTTCTTCTTTCTTTCTTATGGCTTATTTGTTATTTTTCAATTAACTATTGCTTATTACCAATCATTTTACATCATAATTTTCCGCTCAGAACTCCTTCATTATTTACTTGGATACTATGTGTATGATAAAATCCGCCTACGTAACCACTCTATCATTGAGTATGAGTATAACTGAAAAAACCAGCACACGCAGTTGTTGAAGTCGCGCGGCCGCAACCGAGGCCTTCAGGCCTTTCTTAGTTTCCAGAATATCGTAATTGTTATATCCCATATACCTTTATTTCTATCTGCTCCTCGAAACTCCTCGAAATAACTTATTAAAATTAATCAGAGACATTTGTGGCACTACTCTATTTGAGTTCAATTTTTATCAAAAACTAAGAGAAATGTGCGTACGAATGCGTTATCATTCACTAAGGTCGTACTGGCGGTCACATCAGCAATACAGCTATTCACCATTTTGAAATAATATACGTAACAAACTTAAAATACAATTTCTCATAACGGATCTCAGTTTTATTGTAAATAACGTACTTTAGATAGCAACGCAATAAAAACTCATTAATTTTAATATCACATTAATCTTAATATCTAAGTAAAAACCATGACAAAACTTTTAAGTATATGGTTAAATTTAAACCGTTAAAACTATTTATGAACTATCCTACAGTTGATAAAAGATTCAGTCATCGTAGTTAACGGAGTGACGGCAAAGAATAAATCCACATCAATCTGCCACAGACAGCGCAAATTAATCGATGTCAATGTACTACGTATCACAAAGATTTAAGAAGAACAAATTTACCAGCTTGAGTTTTTCTCGTGGCAATTTGTTCGTCTTTTTCCTTAACAAAGCTTTTTCAATATAGCAACGACGACAACAAACAAAATTAAACCTACCTGACCTGTTTTTAAAATGCGAGATGATGTTGTTTGTTTGATTTTTTATCAAACGAACAACAAACGAAGCTCATACTAATGAAACATATTTTTATTGTTTTTAAAATTACGATCGATACTGTATAAATTAATGTTTAAATCTCAAACACTAGCTCACAATTGTTATATACTATACTAATTAGTTTAGTATATAAACGTTAAAAAGCTTATATTTTATTAAGCTTAAATTTTTTTATTTTATTTTTATTGATTAAATCAAACACTTTGGCTAAAAAACATAGTTAATAGAATAATAATAAATAATAATATGTGAAATAATGAAAATATTACAAAATAAACACCTCGTTCTCTTTATCAAGTTATGTACATCGAAAAGTTGCAAAATATCAGCTAGCAATTCGGCACGAGGTTGCAATGTAATTAGTGACACTCGAGTGGTAGGTACGTACGTACAATCGGGCAGGCGGCCGAGCGGGCGGACGGGCGGGCTGCCGAGCGGGCGGCCGAGCGGGCGGACGGGCGGGCGGACGACGCGCGTTGTGTCTTGCTCGCATCTAACTTTGTTTACGTTGAACAAGTTTCACATTGTTCCGTGGTCGCGGCTGCCTAAACACTTGTCTGAATCTGTACAGCTCTGAAGGTGCTTGAGGAGGAACTTTAATTAGGATTTGTCTCGTTTCCAAAGGTTGCTTGTTATATCTATCATTTACCTTCACCAATTATTTTGACTCTGTATTGACACAACAGATCCACTAAAGAAAAAGCTAGGCCCAGCAATTACGAAAAAATTCGTCGAATCAATGACATCTTCATAGTAAAGGAGCTACTAGAGTAGAATAAGGAAATGTTGAAAAGGATTAGAATAAATGAGTAAACGGAATTGCGTAAGTACCTCTGTCTTATAGTAAAGCGATATGAACTCGCTACCTACGGACATCTGCAACAAGCATTTGCGAGTTGCAGATGCGTTGCCTACCTTTAACAGACAGAGGAGGGGATAGACAGAAAAATGTACATTTACTTCTATCCATCCTCTTCCTCATCAAATCGTCTTTCCCTTTGAAAAGTCCCATCCTTTTGGGGTGGGACTTTTCAAATAAGGAAAGGGTGGAGGAAGAGGACTAAAATTAGGGTTCCGAGAACTCACTCGTTAGATGAAACGCAGAGGTGAGTTCATGGTATTTCACCGGCCGTGCGGGCCATTCGTGCAACAGATGTTGTTGCGGACTCTACGAAATCTCATGTTACGTATCACCTTATATGAATAAAAATAATTAAGTATAAGTAGGAAATTGACATTATGTAATGATAAAAATAATCCTTACTAATAATATAAATGTGAAAATAACTTTATCTGTATGTCTGTTTTTTCCGCTTTCACGCTTAAACCACTAGGCCGATTTTGATGACATTTTGTACAACGATAGATCAGACCTTGGGAAAGGACAGAGGCTACGTTTTATCGCGAAAAAAAGTTTAAAAAGGTTGAAATAAGGGCTGAAAGTTTGTATGGAAATTCGGTATTTTTAAAAATAAAACCATGATACTTTTTCCATTCAGCGTTTTTGAAATTTCGATGGGGATAAAAAAGGGGATGAAAGTTCTTATGGAAGTCAAGCAAATCAGTCTATATTACTATATGTATATTTATCTAAAACATCCGTATGACTAGTAAAAATGCTCTTACAAGTCGCGCGAGCGCGGGAATCGCCAGGCGCCATGCACAGTGAACGATGCGATGGAACTCGCAAAAACTTTGTTGTTACATTACTTTTTATCCAATTTATGGGGAATTTTTTTACTCAGTGTATATGTCCATTCCATAGTATCCGTAGTCTAAACGGCTTGGCCGGTTTAGGCGAGTGAGGTGTAGTTCGATTAGTATTCTTCCTCAGAATGTCGTTGGGGTGTAGTCAGTAAGGTTTTTGGATTATTTAAGATACTGTTACTCGTATTACCTTGCTACTTGTATTACCAACGTATCGAATACAATAAAATATTAGCATTTCACTTAATGCACTAGCAATATGGCGCAGATACAACAGTCAACGGTTGATTGCGCCGTCGTCGCAGCTCCGATGAACCTCAAACATTCGCACCGCACAAACAAAAGCGACCCGGACGGGCATAGAACGCCCCGGTACGAAATTTGCTGGAGAATCGATGCATAATTTTAGTTGTGCAATTAAGGCAACAGTAGTTATTAAAGCCATATAGTATGTACAGAGATTACTGTTCTTATTCGCTTTTGAATGAATATTTTCAATTGTTTCTTTTCAATGATTCTTTGAAAATGTTTCCACCACCGAAAATTATAATTCATTATTGATATTCGAAGTTTTAATCAGCTTTCTCTTATTAGCTTTGAACAAAATTTATTTTCCCACATTTCAGACATAATCGTTTAGTGAAAACGTGCAAGTCGATTGCGACAGAATGAAAATTTTGGTCTTTTGTGTCCAAATTGCTATTATGCGGATACAATACAAGCTAGCACTCGACACGGTGAAATTATTGAAGCGTGTGCTTTTCTAGTGGTGCGTGTATCATTCTTGAGTCACGGCAAGTGGACCGCGCCACACGCCTCCCGGGCGTGTCGCTGAATCTACAAAATTAATAACATACTTGTTGTTACCACGTGTCGTCTTTTTATTTACAACAGAGAGGTTCTATAATATTATTAAAGAGGATTAAGAAAGATGAAAAAGTTTTATAAGCATTTAAATCGCTAACTTTTTTGCGCTGTGCTTACTCGTATCCTTACAGACCAACGTAAGTAAACGTACTTTGCAAGATACTTGAATATAACGCCGCAGGTCGTGGGTTCGATTCCCACCCAGGACAAACATTTGTGTGCATGAACATGTCTGTTTGTCTTGTGTCT
>DWLR01000913.1:0-21119 GCA_018246295.1 Papilio alexanor hazarajatica | reverse complement strand
TAAATTCGGCGTAAAAAACCACACCCCCCAAAATACACATTCATCGATGCAACGCGTTTACAAACACAAACATTTATCGGACGCACTCCATCGTAGTTAATTAACGTTAGTATCATAGGCGTTCATTGTTGTATGTCTACATGTAAATTATTATAGTTCATTTCAGTTTTGTTAATCTACCTATTCTTGTTCGTAACATTTGTATTTGACTAAAGAAAAGACGACAGATATAGAAGGAAATTAAAGCTAGATTAATAAACAAAAAAGAAATTCTTCGAATATCAAATTGAAGTACACTAAGTTTACAGAATCATCGTGTTACGTGTAGTACACAATATGTATGTTCATTACGCATTTTAACTGGTTGAGCTATTTTCGGTATTTTTGCATGGCTCGTCGAGTTAATTGACGAGAATATGTAGCGAGCGACACGATTTAAAGCACAACCCCACGCCTACTACAGTTATATTGACACCGTCATAAAACAACAACCGTGGAAAAAGACTGGGGACTGAATTAATTGGCTTTTCATGCAAATCCCTCGAATCCATTCTTACGCTAGGGGAATTTTATTGCGAGCCAATCTATTATAAGTAACGTATATTTAGAGCTACTTTTGTATACTTTATTAATGACTTCAAAAACGATTTACCAACTATACGCTTTATAAGTAAACATTTAAATTGTATTTTGCTTTATTACTCCACTAAACATATTTGCCAAAGTTTTTATTACAATTAAATTGGCTACATTTTGTTTCATACATTAAATTTTAACTGCCAGGGTTCAGATGATTTGTTACAAACAGGGAAAAAATATTATCTTGACGGGAAAGAAAAACATCAAAATAAATTTTTAAAACTAATTTTAAAATACACCTACACCTATCTATAGCGTAGCACGTTAGATTCACAAATATAGGATCATAAGAAGCTCATCTTACGAATACGCGTAAGAACAAAACAAAATTTTAAAAATTCACTAACCTAATAAAAATAATAGAGCCTGATTGCCATTGAATGAAAATTAAATCCAAATTAAAATTAGTGAAACTGTTGCTATTTACCGAACAAAAATTACATTTGTAAGCCTATAATTGCTTGTTATTGACACACAGAGAATAGAATGTAAACCACCATAAACGAACTATAACCTTCACTTTTCATATTAACCTAACATAGCCAATAGACGTTCCTGAATTGCTAGGATTGTGTGTTATTAGCAGATTCAGGAAACGTTCTTCGAGAAGCTCTCATCATACACCGGGAAAAGTTCATGATTTTTGAAAAGCATAAACATTCGGTTATTAGTTTATTTAACATTTAAAATCAAACCACATTGCCGTGAGACTTATTCACATATTTCGTACAATATTTAATACAGATTCTTCATAACAACAGATTCAGTTACAAAAATCAAGAAGTAAAATTATAACGACTCGTAGTGCTTAAGGCAACGTTAAGAACGATTAAAACTTTCCTCTTTGACGTTCATTTTTTACATACGGCTTTGAGCAACGAACAGTCCTCTCGAGTTACGAACAGTCTCACTTTTAATACCTTAAAGAACTTTACCGTCTGAATACTTTACGGACTAACCCTCTTCGACAAGAGAAGAAAAATATAAGCGGAGGCATATATTATGTTCGCGCTATTATTAAGTTTAATGAAACGAGCTGCTTGTAAGCATAATTTATTAATATTTTTGGCAAATTAATTTTAAAAGACGATTTTAGTTTTACCACCCAAAATATTTTATTGACTAGCCGGTTGGCGCAGTGGACTGACCGGTTGGTGCAGTGGTAAAGTACTTGCCTTTCACGCCGCAGGTCGTGGGTTCGATTCCCACAAAAGACAAACATTTGTGTGAATAGACATGTTTATTTGTCTTGAGTATGGATGTAAAGACCGCCGGAGGACGGGCAGCAGCGTCCTTTACTTAGTATGGTGGAACATACTGCGATCGCCAACCCGCCAGACAAGCGTGGCGATTATGTCACATTACCCCCCAATGATGCGATGAATGGGGACGCCTAAGTCCAGCAGCGGACGATCATAGGCTGAGATGGCATATTTTATTATCTTTATAAAATGAACAAACATAATAACCTAATACCATGATTACACCTTCCTATAAATATCGGTTGCGCGTGCCTTAGAAAAATAATATTGGGTTTATAAGTAAAAGAATCGAAAAGGAGAATGGAAAGATGAAAGAGTCGAATCTCATTGAAACGAAACGATGGTATGCTAAAAACTTCGATAATAAGAGTACGAGGGATCGTGGTATAGTGATCTGCTGGTAATGTACGAGTACAACAGTTACGCTGCTGGTTGCTCTTCCTCTGTCAGAGTCATCTGTCTGATTTCCACGAATTCTTTAAATTAATCAACATAAAAATTTCCTAATTATGACATCTTTAATTACAACTTTTAATTATAAAATGACAATAGGAACCACAACTAATTTTAATACGGATCCAAACGATACTATAACAAATTTAATTAAGTCCCGATACAAGATCCAAAGATGAATAGCTAACAGTCATCTGCTAATCACTGATAATGTATATTTCCTACACAACGGCGTTTTACAAACAATTTTGTTTTAATGTAGTATCAAAGTTTTGTTAAGCAAATCGGTCAACGTTTATTTTTTTAATTCTGGTAATAAAAAAGGCCCAATTTCATGTACTACATCAGTTTTTTACTGAGGTTAATAACTCAAAAATATATGAAAACAAATTGAATTCAATTCATTTTTTATTTAATTAATACAATGGTAGGTAATAAAAATGCAACGATAGAAAATTACTTTAAAATGAAAGAAAACGGTTAAATGGTTTCCATAAAAAACGAATTTGCTTTATTAGTTTTATACCGATAGTGAAATTTACGTAGCCGTGGAAACATCAAGGGTAAATTTCATAGAATTATTAATTACTCACGTAAATTGATTTCGGTCTTCGTTGTCATTGCAAATCAAAATTTCAATTAATTAATTTATTTTCTTATTGGCCATGTTTTCGTTCCTAATGTCGAATCGAGTATAAAACAATAAACATAAAAAAATAGATCTACTAAGTGAATATTTTATAGAAAAATATGTATACCAAGTACTGGGAATTATTAAACAAAACGTCCTCCACACTCGTAGTTTCTACAACTTCTTAAAGAATGTTATTCATAGAAAATAACTTTATTTAACTTATCAAATATGCATGATATATATCTTTTTATTACAAAAAGCGATTCCTGTAAAAAATTCGACAAATTCTAGGAAACGACTTCGTTTTTCAAATACTAAATATCTTCTGAAAAAAACACGATCTTACGATGACAGATGACGACGCTCAGTCCACAGATAGTTTTCTACAAGAATTTATATATTCCCAGCCCCAATTAAAAATCTATTAAAAATAAAATTTAAAACGGATCTAATTTATACATTAGATTCACTTATTTTGACGGAAAGATAAACAAATAAAAATAGCTGGAAACAACATTTTACTAATTTGTTTCATTTTTTAAATGTAACCTTTTTAATGTCATTAAATCCAGACATATACAAATAGCACAGCCAAATATATTTTACTACAAGCTTATAAATACTATATACGAAAAGACTTTTTCCTCGACCTAGTATATACCTATATATGTCCATATATTCTGTGGAGTCACTTATGATACTCTACGAAATATATATGTTAGGAACATTTAATAATATCCTTTCCTTATGCTAGTATTATGCATTCATTTTATCTCTCTAAGTTTGACACTTCCAACCCATTAATATATTCATATAATATACTTCTATGAGGAAAATATTCACCCGAAGCTCGTACTAAAAGTCGTATGAAGGTTGTGAAGTCAACGAGTCTAACATAAAAATACATTAGGCCTCTCGGAGTTAGCTTTAGCAAAACAACAGAACTAATGTCTCATCTTAGAATCAAACACAAAACTCTCGGCATATTTTTCAAACTAAAGGTCTACAAAGTCATTTACCTAATAATATTTTTAATATTATTTCTTTAAGTTAATTTTGGCAAAATATAGACTTCGTTAGTGTTTATTTAACGAAGCCTATGTTTATATAGGTGTGTATAAGTTTTCTTTGTAAATATTTATTTGAATAGATTTAAAACTGGCAATAATAGTCTGTGTATAATAATAGATAATAGTAGAGGCCAGACGAATGTCTACCGTATCAGTAAATATGTAATGTTTGAATTATACATTTTCCTAAAATTATAATATTGGCAAATTCGCAGATATCTTTTAATAGTACAAAATTTTAGTATTTAAATAGACATATTATCAAATATATTTATATTCCCAAAGCGTCGTTGCTGAGATTAGTAAAATAAAATATTCGTATATTTTTACAATACTTACTAGCTGATACCTGCTCGCATGACTAGTCATACGATAAAATTGATTGGGGACATTGCACATTGAAGGGTATTTTGATGCGATGCCGTCGTATCATTAGTTCGCGATTAACATGCACATCAAAATTGAAATTGAGCGATTGTAACACATCAATAGTAACTCAGATATGAAGTACATGTATTGATCTTATACGATTATATTCCAATATTTCGGGCCACGCATTATATAGCCAAGATATTTCAGTTTTAATTTTTTTTTTTGATAGTTTTACAACTTCCACTTCTTTCCCCATTCTTTGCTACTACATTACTTCAATATTCTTAAAAAAACGATTGATACGTCTAGATCTAAGAACGATAAGAAGAGGTACTCCATTTTAATATTTGACCTTAAGCTAATTGTTTTATTCCTTTCCGGAATCTAAAATTAACATTTAAACTTGTATCAAGTAAAAATAACAGGATTTTTTGTGTTTTAACGCAGAGTTGGTCGAATACATCGTTAACCCCTGTTGCAGATAGCCGCAAAAGCGAAGCGTAACGCCAACAGCACACTGAGACACAAAAACGAAGCGAAAACAGGACGCAGAGTATGCTTCAAATTTACCTCGGTTTCGGGTAATGAGTCTGTCTATATTAAACAGTTTGCGGAGCTAACTAAATCTATACCAGTTTCATATTAACCTTCGCTTCGCTTCGTTCCCGGATCGCTTTCACGGCTATGTGACACAGGCGTCACTCACAACGGTTATCGATTTTAATACACCAAATATTTTATAGTATCATAACTATGTTTCAAAGACTGACTTTTGAGTTATAAACCACCCCAGCCTTTGATTGTCTACTGCTGGACATAAGGTTTCCCCCATTGATCGCATCATTGGGGGACATGAGCTATAATCGAACGCTTGGTATGCGGGTTAGCGATCGCAGTATCGCAGTCCATCGTACTAAGAAAAGGACGTTGCTGCCCGTCCTCCGGAGGTTTATATCCAGACACAGACAAACAGACATGTTCATGCACACAAATGTTCGTCCTGGGTGGGAATTGAACCTATGACCTGCGGCGTGAAAAGCAAGCCTCTTACCACTGCGCCAACCAGTCGTCATAAATAATAATAAATGGGTAATAAAGCTGCAACGAAAATAGTGGTATGTACATACAAGTAACAGCTGCAACACGAACGGGCTACTTCAGTACGTCCCCGCGGGCAGAGACGAACTAATTTAGAATACGTAAATGCTGTTCTTATACGTCTCCGACGGTAACGTCACACAGTAGGATTTCTGTGTTTATGCGCACTTAAATGTGCTAGGAACCCTCATCCAGTTCGACCACATCAATACGTGCGTATCTATCTCTAAATATTAATTCTGTTTGTCAACGTGAAACTCGATACTAAACGAAGGCTAGAAACTAACTTGTGGATTGATTTGCTTTATTAGTATCTTATTGGTTGTTATTGTTAATGTAAAATGATCCGACCAGTCATAGGTGTACATAACACGATAAATGTTCGGTAAATTTATGTCACCATATACTAGTTTTTATATTAATTGTTATACATATTTTGTAATGCAGTGATGTACCTACTATTGTATAAATTAAAAAAAAATTGCCGACCCTACGCAGATAAGAAAAAGGAAGTAAGATGATAAAATTTTGCTATTTCTCTAATCCAGTTTACCACAACCTACCTTATAAAATGAATAGAATTTGGTCAATGCATTCGATACCAAATTATCGAATGTGTTTAGGTTAAAGGTCTTTGTTCAACCCTAATATTTGATAAACACTAAGCTGGTAGTTTTATAAACATTTTTGCAAGATGTTGATAAGGCACATAACAGTACACTTTTCGTTTGACTATTTGTAATTCAGTTTAGGCCATGGCTCATATAACATTCGTCCTTTCAATTCTACTTCTCAGCTTTTTCACTAATACTGTGAGTAATTTAATTGAGTAATTTGTCTAATGTATCTTGTTTTTTTTTCATATTAAGTATTTTGAAATGTATAAACAATGGTATGTATTCATAGTTTCAACAGTAACAAAAAAAAGCTTTAATATTTGACTTTTACTGTGGCATTTCAGTTACCGTAGACGCGAATCTTTACAAAAAATAAATAAATTTTATTATTGTTATCTATAGAGAAAAAAATTTGTAACGTTTCGCTAAGAAATAAAATAGTAAGTTCTCGCATCTTCTTTAGTTCAGTACTCCTTTGTAGTTTTCGCTTTTTTAACAAGCTTTTATTTAACTTGTAACGTTCGGGTCAAATCTTTTTTGTTAGTGAATCGCTTTTCACCGTGAACGGATTAGAACCGAAAGCAAACATCAAAGATTATGTTTAAATATTTTGTTTGCAAAACAAACCGCGTACCCGTGCCATGCCATATATAACCGATTCTAATACGGTAATACTTGTTTTCCTCACAACTACACCATAAAAGTTCTGTTTAGTTCACTTGTGGAATTAAATCTAATAAGTAATTAAATTTGTTAACAATGCAATCTAATTTCGCTACACCCAGCTCATATTTTAAGGATTATATTTTGGTAAGTTCACTTAATTTATTTATCAGAATGGAGGGCTGGTGTTGGATAGAATGTTATGGATGTAATTGTATTTAAAAAAACATAAAAATTAGAGTCAATTTTGATTTTATTCAACTGAATAAATATAACTGAACTGATACATTGTTTTATAATTAACTAAATTGTATCCCCGTCTTCGCTCGTATTGATAACTTTAAGTACTTGTCACAGACAATCAAAAATTCGAACATAAATTTGATTATTTTATTCTTAAAATCATGAGGTTAAAACTGAAACATCATTTTTTTTCTGGGGAAAAGGTACTTACTCCTTTTCGTTTCTATCAAAGTGTGTGCTAAATTTCAAGTACATTGGTTGAGTCATTAAGACGAAAAAGCCTAACTATTAAACAAAGTTACATTCGTAGTTATGGTCTCAGTACAAATTGGGGCTACGTTACAATCCCACTTAAATCTACGATTATGTCATAATTTGAAGGTATTTCATTCTAATTCTTTGTCCATTCCTAAATGAATTAAGTGATAGTTGAATCCACGTTTTCTTATAAAATGCAGATTTTATTTAGCTTGAGCGCATAGTGTTGCAGACTTATAAAATGTTCTAGTTTACTGTCAAACTGCCGACGTCAGTTACTTAAAATTTTCTAGTATTCTGTCAAACTGCAGATATCAGTTACCTTAAATTTTCTAGCTTTCTGTCAAACTGCCGATATCAGTTAGACTTCGTATAATATCAATCGATAGTTTTTTAATGAAAAAGAAACAGTCGTCAGTCAAAGCAATATAAAAAGCGAAATGATTGCCAACAAAACATTTACAGAACAAATGGTTCTTTTTAAATATTGTATTTAATATATCGAACAAACAAAAAAGTTGTAAAATATATGACATGTGACTAACACTTAAACATAACATTACAACAAAAATGTCTAATAGTCAAAAAGAATAAATAGAACTTGATAAGGGATTATTGGTTTAAAAGCATCGAAAATAACGGGTGTTTTTTATAGAGGTATAGAACTTTAAGTTGGCAACACTTTTTTAACTGGCAGCATTTTGTCAGCTGTCAAGTGAGTCATTTATTATTTAGTTTGGTTTGGCATTTCAACATGAATAGACTGACGCCTGAACAACGCTTCCAAATTGTGCGAATTTATTTTGAAAATCATGGTTCTCTTCGAAATACTTATCGCGCGCTACGTTCATTTTGCTGTCAACATAATAGTCCATCAGAACAATTAATTCGATTAATTATGGAACGTCTTCGGACGATGCTTACTCTAAATGATAATACGCATCTACAGAAGAAGCCATTGCTGCTGCAGAGCGCAGCGTAGAGGAAGATCAGTCTATCCGTCATCGGTCACGGGAATTGGATATGTATCCATCCACTTATGGATGATTTTGCGGAAAGATCTTGATTTGCGTACTTACAAAATCCAACTCGTACAAGAATTGAAGACACGATCACCTAGCAAGGCGTAGATTCGGTGAATGGGCCCAAAACAAGATTGCCGTTGATCCCGATTTTCTTAAGCGAAATTTGTTTAGCGATGAAGCTCTCTTTTGTTTAAATGGATACGTCAATAAACAAAACTGCCGTATTTGAAGTGATGATAATTCTCGAGTATAGAGATACCATTACATCCAGAAAAACTGACTGTTTGATGTGCTTTATGGGCTATTTAAAGAAGTACGGACCAATGATTTCACATCATTGGTCCGTACTTCTTTAAAAACTATGCTGGTCAGAACGTTACAGTCAACGGTGACTGCTATAGAGCCATGATTACTGACTTTTTCGTTCACCAATTGAACAACCATGATGTGCATGAGCTGTGGTTTCAACAAGACGGCGCAACAGCTCGTGCTACAATTGATTTATTGAAGGAAACGTTTGATAACCGCATAGTTTCACGTTTCGGACCCGATAATTGGCCTCCAAGATCGTGCAATTTAATTTCGCTAGACTATTTTATGTGGGGATATGTGAAGTCGCTAATCTACTCCGATAAGCCCGAAACGATTGACCATTATTCCGCATACATATATCGCCGCGTTATTGCCGATATACGGTCACAAATGTTGGAAAAAGTCATCGAAAACTGGACCTCCAGATTAGACTAGAAGTCATATTTAAATTTTAATGCCAGAAGGTTATCTTTCGAATAGAGTAAATTTCGTGTCAATGAAAAAGAATCATCTTTCTTTTATTCCATTTCAAAGTTCTATATTTCTATAAAAAAAAACATTCTATATAAGTTCAAATACTATTTGGCCGAACAGGTTAATAAAACCGAGAAATGACTACTCCTGCATTTCTATAAAATCAAAAGGCTATCATTGATACGTTGTAAGGATGGACCGTATACGCAATTATTGATAACAAGACATCTTACTTTTATACGTTTTATGTAGTACGTATGTGATATTTCCGTTCATCAATTATTTGTCTGTTTAACGACGCGTACTAATTAACGCACGTTACACATTTTGTAAATGTTATATGTACGGGATTTAATATAAGAGTGAAATGATGAGAGCAATTTTATGAACTACGAATAGATTATTGTTACTACATTCGTATTTGGCTATTACTTTTTTCTTTACATATTGCAAGGAGTCTATACTCAAGCGTTAATATGTATTACTTTTCAGGTAACTTCTACTCAGGTAAGGTAACGCAGAAACGTTAAGTTAAAATAGAACGAAAGATTTTATACAGACTATATTTGTCTTAGTATATGTATCCAAAACATTCTGTATCAACATAGTAAATCTAATTATGGTCAAGTGAAAAAGTTTCAGAAATGTATTTTACATATATTGCGCAATTGTGTTATTAAACTGATTTGCATAGTATCAATATGTTTCGATTCTTATGAATGAATTTAATATTAATAAAAAATCACTAACAATATCTGTAACTTTATAACAAAGATTGATCATAAATCTAAGTATATATGTTCAGCTACATATCTAATTTTTGACTAAGAATAAATGTATCTACAGACACATAAAATTACTGCGCGACACGTAAATAACTTTCTCCGGTTGTGTCTAAATAAGAAATTACATGGCTGAACTCGCGTTACTAAAAATCGAAGTAGCCAAACGTGATTTCAAACATTTAATTGGTTATTTAGTGCGTAAAATAGTTGCAATTGAACAAGATTTGATTAATTTAATGAAATGAATTCATAAAGCAAGTATTGGTAGTCCAATATTGATTGTATTTTCTAATAATTATTGTAATACTAAGTAATTGTACAATACTGTCACAACTTATGCAGATTAGCCTCATGCCTCCACGAAAACATAACACTTATTTTAATATACAGTAAAGCAACAGAAGCGATACAATTTAAATGTTCAAGGAACCCCAAAAATGCCAATGTTCTAAAAACATGTAATTTCCTGATCATCATGTTCAACCCAATCAGTTTAAAATAAGAGAAAAATAACAAGTAGCATTTCCAGTTGGATTATTTTCATTTTTATTTATCCAGCCATATAAGTAACTATAGACAACTATTTAATATTGAAATGGCAACCATTTTCTTCTGTGTTTCGAGAAGTTTTGGAAAATGCAAACAGTGCATTTTTATTTTATTTCATTCAAAGCTATTAAAAAACTACCGCCTTGTAAAATGTATATTCTCGAGGAGGGTTGGCATTAAACAGTCGGCCGGTAGTAAAAACTATAACCAAAGCCAGTCGCAGTACAGAATAGTAGAGTTCAGGAGATATTGAAGAGTAATGTATACTGTACCGACCTTACTTAGGTGGGAAAAGGGCGGGAAGATGATGATTAAAATTGAAATCGAGTTTTAAATTAGAGATTCAAGGAATTTCAACTGATTGAAGCATATATGGGACGGTTATTATGTTAAAAGACGGTTATCTTGTGGACTAGAATGTATACTCAATATATATAAATAGTTAATATGCCTCCAATAATCGGGCAACTTACGAAGATGTAAATTAGAGATCAGCAAAAAGTGAATTCCTTAAATTCATAAATACATATCATGAATATGTACATAATTTTATTCATTCAAAATATTGAAGCGTCAGAGAGCAATAGGATATATTCCACATTCCTCTAGGAAAACACGTTAGTACGATAAACTCAATGTAATTACGCTACGGAAGCTTATGTACGTGCTTGTTATCCCACTCGTCACTACGTACACGAATGGAATTATTGAAAGCTAACACGTTGCCACCAATTAGAATCGATCTGTTCTCTGCAACGGCGGCGGCAACCAACGATACAAGATTCTTAATATTCGAACTGTTCTATTTTTGTTGACAGAATCTTATTCTTAAATATATTCACATGTATCCAGCAAACAAAATCCCAATGCATCGGATAAAAGTTCAGTACAAAAGAAAAAAAAATCGAATAATACAGAGCGAATCGAAAATAGATGAATGTTTCACTTTATTGTAACAATGTAAAAATTTATTGAAAAATTTAATCTATTCTTGACACAATTTATTCAAAATAAATAGTCTGAATTTAGAAACATAAAGCAATAATTAATCAAAGATTATATTATATTGAAGTATTCAAATAACACTTCATTCTTAAATATTTTGGAATAGCTTTGAAAAACGTTTGGGACATAAACATACACTTTACAGTGTTTATATAATAGAATAAATTTACGTACACTTTACAGTGTTTATATAATAGAATAAATTTACACCAAGCAAAGTAGACCCCAAACGCTACGCTTTACCACCTGCATGTAAATATGGAGAATTTGAAGCTTTGAAATTTTAATTAAGGCGCCCACTTTAATGGGGTTAATATGTACATACTCCCAACCTGCACTGACGAATGTTTTAGGAAATGTTTGATGAGAATTAATTTCAAAGAAAGGAATGGTTAAAAGTTTTCCCTTTGCTCTTACACAGACACCCTCATTTAATTCGCGAAATTACGAAAAAAAAAAAACGTTTTTAAAACATGGGGGTATTTGCAAAGTAGCAACCGCAAGCTAGCTACTAAAAGCACAGCTCGCTGTAGCTGACCGCAAATATGCAAAAACTTTTATTGTTGCCTCGGACCGAAGGGCGACACTTCGCCACTCAAAGTAAAATATTTAAGTACTTAAAATGCAACAGCACATCAAAGTATCAAGAGACCTCGAAATGAAATATCCAATTCAGAATGTTGTTTTGTAAAAGTATAAATACTAGTACTACAATAGAACTAAATTTAAATGAACGTAAAGGGTACTTTAGGGTGTTATCCCACTATCTTACGTACTCAATTGACTACGTTCTATCTATATTACAATCAATATAGGTAAATATCACCCGATTTAAAGTCAATATAAATTCGTTAGGATGTCCCCTACTCGCTTGCTCGATGTCACTATTTCATTTATCCCTTTAACATAATGTCCAAACATCCGCCTCATAACACTTTCGATTCTCATCACATCTCCGTGATTGTAAAAATATATATGACTGGTTTAGAAAACCCTCTTAATTATTCCTCAGTTCGCGATAAATCATATACCTATAGATAGGTATGCCTGTGGGTTAGCCTCCGTACCGTTACCCTCCGTAATCCTATATACATTTAGGACAGACTCGGTTTATAATTGTTATATCTAACTTGATAATTATGCGCAATATGAGAATTTTCCAAGTTCCTTCAAGTTTATAATAAATGAACGAAATAAGAGATTTATTCTACTACAAAACTTATAATTGCATCGAAAACTTTCCGTGCTGTTATACAAGACGCGACTGTGCATCAGTCTGTTTCATTACTAGGGCGTGTCGTAACTATTACAATCAATACTAACAAAACAAAACTAAAACAGCATTGTATTGGCTGTTATAATTTTGAATACTTGAAAATTAATTAGAAATTACAAACATCTTTGGAGATAACCTAGTTTATCTTAATGTATAAAAAAATACATGAAATTCGATGGTTGCTATGTATATATTTAAATTTCGTATATATTTCATACGAGCAAAAATACAGATTTAATTTGATCCAATGTAACAATACAATATCGATTACTAGAATTACACTTATACTTCTTATAGTCTGTTCCTAGGATCATATCAGGCAAGATGGCGATGTACTTGTGATATCTTTTCGATATTCGTATTTGTATTTTTGTCTGTATTTTTTTCCTTGTGGTTAGTTATAAGTATTTATATGGATATCTCAACGTAATACATTTCGTAATATTTCAAAAATGAAATAATAAAAATGATTTAATTTATTCATAGAATAAAAAGCCATTCTATAATTCAAGTTAATTTGATGAATATGCCTTAAGCAAATTATTTTTACTTTTAAATGCTGAATTACATCAGTAATACGAATATGATTAACAAATAATTAAACAAAAAATCTACGATCAAAATTAAGAAGAAAATGCTCATATAATATCTTTGATATCGCAAATATCAAAGTTCGCAACTTGTTTAACTCACCTTGACCTTGTGTCTCTACACGGATTTGTACTATAAATAGGTCATCAGACGCAAGTCTTGATCGAATTTACTTATATCGTTACAAGGTTCCATGGTGTAATGGTTAGCACTCTGGACTTTGAATCCAGCGATCCGAGTTCAAATCTCGGTGGGACCTAAATTTCTTTTTGTCCATTTAAAATAATAACTTTTGTAAATTAAATTCACTTTTGTTACTTTTCACTTCATTTTGAATATTACAACAACTTATATTGAAAATTCCTAATTACTTGTCTTATTGCAAGAGCAGTACGAATTTGTAGAGAGACTAGGCAAATTCATATTAAAGTTATTGTGAATGTTATAACAATATCTCTTATTGATAATTTGTTAAAATTAGATCGACAATGTCATTTGTTATGTTAAATATAATATAAATATGTTTACACATAACTTTGAAACAGCAAACCACCTACCATTATTTTCCCTTTACATTTTACTCGATTCCATGTAATAATTAAATTATTTGCTAATTAATTTTGTTTTCGGATTTTTTTATTTACGCACGCGGTACAATAAAAGGCATAAAACTTTCTTCTATTTTCCCCTCCTCTTTTCCTAATATATTCCTTAAAATGCTTAAAAATTGTAATAGATATACAGACTTGTCAATTATAGCTTAAAAATATTGAAAAATTAGTTCATTGGTTGAACTAATTTTTCATAAGAACACTCTACTATAATAAACTTTATATCAGTTTTGACTTTTAATTTAGTATGTAAAATGCTAATTCAAAATACAAAAATCATCGATTACCTAAATGGCAAAATAGTTTGAGATGTGTACTCTTAAATTTTCTCATATACATTTAATAATTTGCCTTTTACAGAATGTTAAAAGTGACATAATTTTAACATCCTTTAATATTAATTTCTTAAACTTTCTACAGACCTGTCTATTATAACTTAAAAACTTAGATGATATTATAATTTTGATTATATTGATTGTTTGGTTTTGTTTCAGATATGCAAAATTGTTCTGCCCCATAAATTACGATATCTCGAAAACATGTTAAATGCAGAAGTCATCGCTAAAGCTGCAAAGCTTCGACAAAGAATGGAAGCGAATCCGAACATTCAAGATAGTGAAAAAAATTGGCCATTATTACTAGCTAAATTCCAAACAGACGAGAAGTATAAGAAGCTCGCACCTTATTCATACAATAATATTTACGGAAGGCGAATTCCAAATTTGTAGTAACGGTAGAAAAAAATGTTTTTAGTTTGTAAGCCTTATTTAATTTTAATGTCAAACAATAGTAATAAAATCATGTAAATTTTATTATCTGAGCTCAATAAGATTTGCTTTCTTTCTACGTTTTATTTATAAATTAAATTGTTAACCCTCCTATCATAAATATAGCGCCTGCTGTATGCAAATCAGTAAGATTACATCCAATGATAAATTGACAATTTAATTATAATATAAATTTTATTGTAAAGTAGCGATTAGTATTTTCAAATATTAATATTAAAATCCTAACAAAGGCATTATAAGACTACGCAAGAAATCCATAAGCAACATTTTATCACAAGGTTCTAAGGGTTTTGGTGTAGGTACGTTGTTACGTACGTTGCTTACGTTATTTCAGGTAATCAAATACCAATCATGCTGTTAGAATAACAGGTAGAATAACACCTATAGATTCCAGAGTTCGATTACCAGCCGAGGCGGAATTACACAAATAACTACGAAAGTGTTTTTACAAACTCATTAAAATTTATTCCCTATCTATTGTTTTATATGTTACACTTTAGGATCCAACAAGACAGTAGAAATTATATTTTTCTTTGTTGTTATTTTATTTTAGATTTGCCGCTTTAACATTTATTAAATAGTAAAAATGTAAAACTACAGTCGTTTTAATTTCTCGTTGCAAGGAAGAAAGAAGTGAAATTAAAAAATGCAAAACGTAATATCTTCTTCAGTAAAATTAAAGGCTGCACATGGCTGCACGATGGAATTTATGAAGCAATAACCTTTGACCTTTTTAAAGAAATGAAATATATTCTTAGAATTTAATCTGACATCTACCGTTTCATTTTTATCTTGTTTCGTGAATGTTATATGCAAATATTTATACATTTACTAAACTTTCCTATTCAAAGTCAAGTTGATTAAATTCAATGATTATACAAAAACGGTTAATTTTCCAACGACGGTTTGCTTCACATTATCACATTACATCATCATTAACGCAATTAAAGGTTATCTCGTCGCTTACATAATTTATTATCACAAGTTTCGTTTAAGTAACAATCAACAGTTTCGCCAATTACGACTTTACAAGTCGTGATTCTCTTTTCTAATCTACATTTCCCCGTTTTTCTGACTAAAGTTTTTGGTGTTTCTCCGCCTATGATGATTCGAAGCCTTACTTTTATCTTTTTGTCATCTTATTGAAAAACGGCCTCCTTTTTTTATAGAAATCTTAAGATATTTAGGTAAGTTTAATAACACATGTTCGTATGTGACAAAAAGAGATCAAAAACTTTTAATCTCAAAAAAGTCCCAAGCAGGAAAATTAATTAGGTATGTATGTAAACTTGACTGCAAAATATTATATTAGAGGAAACGAATGCCAGCCATTTCTCGGTCAGATTATCTGGTGACATCCCATTGGAAGCCATAATCGTAAATCTTTAACCAAGCCTACGTAAATAACACTTTAGCAGCAAGCAAACGGACACTGACACAAATAATAAACATAAAACTTGTACTCCCGTATTCTTTAATAAATCATTAACATCACAAATGATTTGCGCCAAATCATGCAAGTGTTATAAAATTTTGCAGAATTTTAATGTAATTTTTCAATACTTTATATCTGAATTTCTATTAACAAGATGTCTTCAAACGGAAGGCAATAACTTTCCAATCAAAATTATTATTACAGGTTAGTATTTAGGCAACAATTAGCTAAAGGCTTGAAGAATTCAAGCCGTATGTAGATTTAACATATATGTTCATCGGCTTACGTCTATAAGCCCCCCTGCCATATTTGAAAACTTTGAGGTAACTCCTGTTTATATGGCCCTTGCAAAGGATGAATTAAATGACAATTTCATGTGTCTCTTATACACCAATACAACCATGTATTGTCTGGTTTGATTTTAATAGGGCCCTAATAGCACAATTAAAAGATTTATTCCCTACAGCCATAGGGCAGCTTAGTATTTTTTCTATTCCTATTGAATAATTCCCTTGAGAGATGATATGTGGTATTTTTTTTGTGGCATCGGAATAATTTAATAGCGGTTTGGGGATGCGTTAAAATGAGAAAGTATAATTCAAATATCCTCCAAATATCTTAATTATAATCGATCCGAGTTATAATCAGGAAGTCCACTATGCAGTATATTTGTTAAGTTTCAAAGAACGTTTAAATTTCGTGAACGATCATAAATCTCGTTGATATATCATTTTAAAGAAACTTGATTTCCGTTGCAAGAAACAAACAACAAGAAATTTAAATGTTAAAGCAAAATGTCCTTACTCGAGCGCTTGAACGACAAATCCAGAAATTTATACAAAATATTCTATGTAACTTTCTTGCAACTATGAATTCTAATAAAAAAACTTCTTTCTTCACTATGAATATTTCATCTAAAACGCTAAAAAGCAAACTTTTAAGTAACTGAATCTTACTTGTACTTGTAATAAGACGTATAATACTTCTTACTTGTAGATGTAATAAGACTCTAGTTAAAAAAAATGCATTGAAACTTTCTTGATGTGCAAAAACCGTATTACTACTTTACCCTACACTATAACATTTTCCGTTTGAAACACAACGAAACAATTACATTTTAATTGATTGATTAATTTATTTAATTGATGATAATTTCGTATTAATTTTAACCAAATTCACCTACTCTATAGGAATAAATACAATCGATTAATATACAATAAATGGATTTATATATATATTTAGAAATTATAAATACTATATTTGTATGAAGGGACATCTTTTAGTTAAAAATAATTACTTTTGAGTCTGAAATATCGGATTACTTAAACGAAAATCTTAGTCTATGAGAGAATTCAAAGTTCAGTAAACTCATTAATTAATGCAGAGAACGCCAGCAATGTAATGCAAATCGGAACTACTCGTATCACTGCAAGTACTACTCCATTCAGTTTGTATCATATTATTCCTATAAATAAAAGTACGAATACTTTCAATTAAACAGTATTTTAAAGGTGTATGTTTTGAAGCAAGAAAAAAAGTAATTTTTTTACATTCAATCTAATAAATCCATTAATATTTAAATAAGTTCTAAGGCTGACGCGTGAAGGAGAAAGTCTTTACTTCAAAAAAATTAATAACCATTTCTACGCCAACATTATAAACATACAAATTTGTAGGAGTGTATGAATAAACGTCATAACGCTGTAGATGAATGAAAAAGAACATTGTTAGTCGCGACATTAATTTCCTTTATAATTAAAATATTTTCATAGTATGCACTACGTATTATTTCACATTTATAATAATCTGGAATAGAAATAAATGTATGTTTAATTTCACTTCTAAGTTTCTAATGCAAACTTTGCTATGTATGGATAATTACATCCCGAAGTTATTGACTTCAAAGCTTAGTCATTCCTGTAACTGACATCAGTGATCTATGAACGTAAAGTTAACTACTCCATTAGAACACTCGAAAATTTCCTCGAAAATTATCCGTTATGTACCTATATACCTCTAAGTGGCTTTTAAGGTAGTTAATCCCTTATCTTCTTGTAATTCGTATAAGGTAGTATGTAGAGCTTGCGAACTGTGTTTTTAAACATAATGGCGTAACAAATAACATCATGGCGTACAAATTTTTTTTAAGAAATTTGTAAGAAAATCGATAATGGAGAGATAAAAATTGGTGTTGGAATATATTTAAAATGCCTGGAGAATCCAATTACATTTATATCATTAATATTTTTAGTTGTTTTTTTTTTCATTACGCTATCAATAGTCTTATCTTATTCTTAATACCTATTTACTTTATCTAATGCTTTATAAACATTCTGGATACATTTCATATCTTTATGACTGGCAGTTAAACTATCTATAAATCCGGCTAACATCGATCGGGGGAACGTGCTCAAACTCTAACAGCTGTGGCTTTGTGAATATTCGGAATTTGATAAAAGCTTGTTAAGCTTACTAATGTTGTGACAAAAAAATATTTACTATGTTGTAGTCGAGGTACTAATTAGTTAAATATATTTTTCTGTCATTAAGGCGTATAAGTAAAATAAGCTCGCTGGAATTAGAATTCCCTTTCACTGATTATTTACGAATCGAATATCCATTAATAAATCTATCAATGTCTGTAAGTTATTAAGACAACCCAATATTTAAAACTAAATCTTTTTTAATTTATCAAATTAGTAATTAATATTGTATTATTCTTCAACTTCTTACACGACCTGCAATGTCCTTTAGTATATCGTACTAGAGGCAAGAGACCGATTTTTGTGACAATCCTTAGGGGCCAGCTAGATTAAACAGTGGCCGTCAATAGCTAACGATGATGATCAAAATTATTTTATAAAATAACGAAAAAGAATTGGTTTATTATTGAACTATTATGAAATAGTGAGTCATTGGGAACACTGTTAGACGGCTCAAGGTCAGTCAAAGTGCAATGGAGAGGGCAATGCTCGAAGTCATTCTGCATGATCGCATCAGTAATGATGTGATTCACAGCAGAACCAAAGCAAACAACATTTCTTCGGACACAATATTGCAAACCTTATGTAACAATATCCTGGAATACTTACTGATGTACGTCCCTATCATTCCTGGACATTTCAATTGTCGATTATACACATACCTACGCATATAGCATACGCTACGCCATTTACGTATGTATGCCATCAACAGGATGAACCGATGATCTGGTCAATGTTGCGGTTTGGTGCACTGGATGAAGGTGGCAGTGATCCGATCTTTATGGCGATCAATGAGGAAGCCTACGTCCAGAAGTGGACGACCATCGGTTGAGACGACAGTTTAACAGTATATATCGCCGGAAAAGATTCATAATCTCCTAATAAGCCCCTTTTAAAGCTGTCAACAGAAAAAAACACACTTGTATCTGAAAGAAAAGTAATAAATACTCATGGTACTTTGAGTATTTCTGATATTTGTATTTACTTTAGAAGTAAAGTGAGCAGGATCGAATTAACAATACACAAAAATGTAGATTACTGTCGAAAAAAGTTATTTCTGACATCTAAGTGATTTTTTTATTATACATTAATTTTTATAACAACGAATATTAAAACAAGTTAACAATAAATGTTATAAAAATGAATCTGACGACTGCGTAACGACTTTCATTAAATTTTAAGTGGTACTTATATTGTTTGATAGGGACTTTATGTCGGCCTAACTTTGAGATTGGAAACTAAAACAATTCAAAACATTCTGTAATTTTACAAAAAGTAAACGATTTTTTAAAAGGAAAGTAGCGTCTAAAATTCTTATAGATGCATATATTTAATGTTGTTCGTTTTTAGATATTTCTTAACCCATCAGAGAGCCCTGAACTTTAATTGGTGAATAAATGAATGATTATAGTTTAAAATAAGTAAAAACAAGTACACAAAAATGGTAAATTAAGTAATTTCAGAATACACTGTTAATCTTTTTTGTAATCTGTATTTGTCATCTTTTCTGTAAAATACCGCAGCTCACCTCTATTCTTTTCGTGTGGTCCAATAGAAACAGATTTTTGTTATCAATTAACTTATAAACCTAACTGACTATTCTAAATTACTCTCTTCTTCGATTCATAAACCGTCGAAACCTATTCTGATTCTGTAAAAGCGATCTAAACTGAATTTCCTCCAACACAATTATATGCTATCATTCATCATAACGTCATTGATTAATGTTGTTGCCTTCTGATTACTTAGTTCGTTAAACTTTTCCAATATGGCGCTAAAAACAAAAGTGATAAATCAATGGCTCGGACAAATACATTACATTTAGTTATTTGTTTCTTTTCTAAAACTCCTTTGAGAGAGTTATCCGTCAGTTTATTGATATATGGCTGCAGATGGGTAAGTAGCAAGTCTAGTTGAAATATTTCGAACGTCTTTTACTTGAGTAATTACCCTAACGACAATGATGCTTTTGTCTTCGTTTAGAATTTAGTACTCCTTCAACCGTGTATTTCATTTATCGGAGCAGATTTATTTAAATATAACGTATGTGTTATTTGCACTAGTCACAAGTATACCATTAAAAACAGCGAATATTTTTTGTGTATATTACTATCTGAAGTATTGGTACTACCTAAACAACATCTAAAATAGAGAACTAGGAGCCTTTTGCAATTTGACACACAGAAGAAAGCATAAGTTTATTTCATTCCCTTGTTGTAACATTGACTTTAACTGGTAACTAATGCTAGCGTATGCAATAGCGGGAGACTCTGTAATAACTCGTTGCAACTTTATAACGATACTCAGCAAGTTACGGGTACTTGTATATAAGCAAAATTTGGCTACAACTTCACTGCTATACCTAATTAGAGTCAAACTTTCATATTTCGTTTAGTATTGTTATCTTGCCCAAACAATTAGTAACGGTTCGTTCTTAAAGATAAATGCAATTATATATATATATATATATATATAA
>DWLR01000912.1:0-21132 GCA_018246295.1 Papilio alexanor hazarajatica | reverse complement strand
GTTGCCGAATGAGACCTAAAAAAGTCAGTAAAAAGTTCATTTCGGTCAACCCAATACTGATAAAAAAACATGACAATTTAACTGATTGACGAATTTTGTTAAATGTCAATTTACCAACAAGCCATTGATTAATTAAAAAGTTTTAAGCGATGTCATGCGCATGTCATCAAGCACAGATAAAACCTTTCACTAGATTTTAAATGTCATATACAAAAACGAAACTTTATTTTTACATTGTTCCAATTAACTCTCCATAAAATACAACTATAAATGGAAAAAAAATCTTGAACATTGAAAGTATATTGTGGTAGATAGATATCAACAATTGATACACACTTTGTCGACCGTACTGGTTCCTAAATATGTCAGGGGATAAACTTAGCCATACACTATAAATTAACCGAACACATTAACCGGACACATTAACAAATATTCGTAATATAATATTTAAAGGGCATCTCGTAAATATTTTAGTTTGACTGCGATTCGACGGCATATTTATAGTTTAAGACAATTGTATGTACATAAAAAGAATGAGGAAATAGAAAGAAAATATATCTGACGTTTGTCTTCTTATAAGGCGAAACCCAGAAGTAAAAGTTTATTCAAATAATATACAAAAAAAATATAATGTCTACTTGGTGTTGGTATTGAGGCTATTCTCACGAATAAAAATCAGTCACACAACCTAATAGGCGTCATAAATGTCGCGCCTGTTGCGGCGGCTCTTTTTATTTAATCGTCATTATTTCTGTCTGTATGGCCGTCCATAAACGTAATGACCATGAATTCAGATACAATAGACGTCAAAGAAAAGATTCGGTAAGCTTTATAGAAAAAAAAGCTTTGGAATGTTTCATTCAGAAATCTTAATGAGAATTATTATTGTAAAGAGTAACAGAAATATGATACATATTTAGCTGTTGTCAAAAAAATCCAATATGGTGGATAAGTTAAGAAATAATTTATAATTCTTCAATCATAATGAACCTACTTTTCTCATGAGTCATTAATTACGTTTTATAAATAAACTAGTTCAACCCGGGCCTGCGTTGCGATGCCACAAAAAATAAAAATTAAAAATTAAAAGTCAAAATTATATTAAAGTATTGTGCAAGAAGTTACATTGATAAAAAACACTGTTATAGGTGTTTTGACCAGAAATACTAACGGGCTTCTTCCGAACACCCTACCAAAGCGTTATCAAAATCAGTGGTTTAGGAACTCATAGAAGACAAACATACAAACAATGATTTTTATTCATACATATAAATATGATGTGTAACAATAATTGTAAATTACGTTAGTTCGTTGAGATATAGTGAACACACAATACAATTTATTGACAACGGTTTCGAGCTTTCACATTAAATTAATTATAATTAAAAGTATAGAATATTCCACGTAACGTAAATTGTAGAATGAAATACCGTACGTCTGGTCTAAACGACTAACTGCCGGCATATAATACCTTCGCCCGCCGTCGACCACTTTCGCGAAACATGGACCGGCTTTTAGCAAAAATTTTGATCAGTGAAAGTCAAGAGTTATACGGTCGCAAATCACGGCCCGAAGGGACCGTAAGATTAATTCAATCGATTCTCCTTCTCGACTCTAACAGATAAAAACTATCGAAAGTAGCGTCTAAGAGAAATTCGACAAAAGCCAAGACTCTAAGATATCTATTGAATTCGTTTCTATGCTTCATTATTGCCGCAGAGCTTTTACTTGCAGAAAAACAATCGGTAACCGGCTTCTAATGACGGACGGAATGGAATGGCGTCATCGATTTCTTTCAGCGCAAGTACCGCCAACTTTTAATGAGCGTTATAAAGTGAGTCTGCATATTAAACGTCATAAAACGCCTGCTTACACATAAGCTACGACCACTCAATAACATATACGTACAAATTTTATTTCAACGGCGCATCGTCAATTACATCGCGGCATGTGGTTAATTAGGACAGGCGTGAAAGAAGACGCGTAAATGTTTTTAGGTATGGAATATCGTGATACGTAATAAGATTATAAATACATAAGTTCCTTGACATCACGTTCAAATAGACTTTCTCGAGTAATCTGTAAACGTTTCTTAAATCTTTATAAATTTTACTTTTTTACTTTATATTAACCCAGATACTGAAAAGAAGTCGTACGCTATAAACTTTCATAAAAACAATAATAATCCATCATTTCATTTTATTTAAATTTTTTACAATTATAAGTATGAAATAATGATCTGCCTGTATCAATTTACTAATGAGCGTAACTTTTCTCCAATAGATAAGTTGTCTAACGAGGTCATCGATCCGCCTAGCAACAAATACTTAAATATCTATAGCTAATATCAACGTAATTGTAATTTTAACTTAGCTCTCGCTCAACAATTGTATACAGGATACGATACAAAAGGCCGTAATTTTTAGAGACTGCGTGAATGCGGAGAACATTGTGAGTAGGTTCAACTGTCTTTGACCCTGACCACTGGTTGCTTGATTCATACGACTGTGCAGTCGGTGGAACACTATTTTTATACACTATTTATTTTTTGAGGTTATATATTATTATTTGTATTTCAATAAGTAAAATAATAGTTGTAATAAAATCACTATTACACTATTACAAGTAGTAATCTAACGATGATACAATATTATCAAATACGTTATTTGCACATTTTTTTTTTCGATATCTAAAGGTAAAATGATACCGTCATTGTCAGAAGCCGGTATGGTAAAGTTGCTATCGTCGGATATGGAGTTAATTTGCAGTATTGCGGCAGACGTCTTCGAGTTACTTTTTATAAGCGTGGCGTAAGGTCGTTGACTGCACTCTACACACATAAAATGGCGTTTAAATGTAACAGGAAACATTTTAGTGGCCCTCGCTGCAAAATATACTAACTGTAGGGTTAATTGAAGTAGCCTCGAGTGCACTGAATACATTTTCATTAGCGCATTAGACCACACTCTACTCTTAGGGTGACTAGCTATCAGCGCATATTGCATTCCATTGCGCATTTGATTTACATAGGTGAGATTGTTGCAGCGATTGAGCTGAGAAAAAAAAAGCATTTTCTTTAATTGCAGTACTTTTCGGTGTTTCAAATTAGCGATAGTTTGCGATATGTATGCAAAGGCTTTAAACTTTGGAGAGTATACAGGTATATGGCACATTTTGATACTTATTGATTGATGAACCCAAATTGTTATATTGCAGTTGTCTAACCACTAAGCTATCAAGTTAGTTACTCACTACAATAAATATATTTAGAAACAGCAACCCTCGAGCCATGCGTACCCTTTAACAGTCTTACAATGGCAACACAGGAAATATTTATTGGCCAGGAAATGGCGCATTTAGCAGCGCTCAGTCTTAGCACCAGTAATAGCTCAAACTGGAATTTATTCCCGGTATCGATCCCGTTGCTCCGCTCAAGATCTCTCGGACAATATATTAATGTAAATAATTAATAGCACTGCAACTAAATCTAGGCTAAGCTAAAATATAACTTGCTAAGTCAGATATAGTTTATTGCGTTACCCATTTTAGAGGAAATATTGAAAACTTCCTCTAAAATAAACTTTATTTTTCATTAATGCTTTTAGTTGAAAATTACTTTTTTTTTTAAATCGCCTTATAAAAATAAATTTTCTTTACCTGATTTTTACAATTCACATTTAGTTTAATTAATTCATATCTTGCGCAGATATTTTGTAGAATGCAGTTTATGAAGGTAAAATACATACTTGCATTTGTAGCTTTAAAGTAGAAAACTCGAACGCTTAAATGACGAGTGTAGAGATTTTGATAAGAGCAGCGAGTCCGCATCTGTTAACGTTTGTCGTTCTATACGACGAACATAAAGCGGCCATACACGTATCGTTATGATCTCTCGCTCCAGATGAGCACAACGTTTATCGAACCGTGTCGCTATAAAAGCTCATATAAACATTATTTTCGTCTGGATTATTTGTCGTCGTACTGTCTGTGGCTTCTACATATCTATAACAGTCCAATTGCGCGCACTCATTTGTAATACATTTTTCATATAATATCTGGGAAAGGTTAATGCCATCTGGTGTTTTTAGTTATAAGAAGTAATGAATAATTAAATAATTGAAATGATAATCCTGTCGTTTTTAATTTCACGTATGTATATTGATCTTGAAAACGAAACGCAACAACTTTTATTGAGATAAAATTATTAACTGTAGCTTACAACTTAATTTGCATTTCTTCATTTGCACCACTTATCAATGCTAAGTATTATATACATAATCATCATAATTATATCTCCGTTCTAAATATTAGACATACAGTTAGACTCTATCTTGACTTCTTCTCTATTTATATATCTCGAGTTTGAACGATGCCATTTGACTCTTCGTTTATTGTGCGTGATACAAAGGATTAAAACAAATTGCCATCGTAATGTTTCCATCCTACTATAATTACAACATCAAATAGATCTATTGCGCTAAGTACCATCTTTCAAATCACTACCCAACAAAGAAAATTGAGCTCAAATATAAGTTTTTTAATACAAAACAGAGAAGGAATTCAAGTGTACAGGTTTTTGCAAAAAAAAACCGTCTTGCGTATTCTGTAGAAGTAATGTTGTTTTGCTTTTTGTTTTACTCCAACAAATGTAAACGTGTCGGTTGCAGCTTAGATCAGACGTGAGATTTAAAATATAAGATGGCGGCGCGACTAAGAGTACTGTTGTATTCATCGAAATATCTAGAGCTCGTATTTAATTGTTTAACTTGGTTTAGACTAGCTCCGTGACCGACATACCTAGAAATCTCTCGCTAAAACCTCGAGAAGCAGAGACCTCTATCTGTAAGGTAAGCCGCAACGTACGACGTATTTTAATGAACGATGTCTCGACATAAAATTTATGACATATCATAAGCGAAGAAATGATTAGTGTTGCGCCGATGTTATCCCGTTACAAACTGTATGATTTATTCGATCGCAATTTAAAACACGTTTTTTTTTTCGACAAGTTTTAAAGATTTGAAAATGCTTTATAATTTATTTAAAACGTAAAAATGTTTACACTTGCATACTTTCGACCATGTTCTTGATACATTTAAAATATCTTTTCACGGGTTTTGACTTTAACATCTCCCAGAAAAATTTAAATTAAGGCTTAAGCTCTTGCCTAATTCGTTAGATAGAGCACACAATTATTATTTGCTTTGAATGAAAATGCTTAATTTAAAAATATTTTTACACAATTATTACAGCATTAAATCAGAGAAATATAGATAGAAATATAGACTATAAAAACGTAAATATCATTATTTAAAAGTGTCAAATTTATCAGTATATCTCGATTAAGGGAAATCGGGTAACATACACAAACATTGACTGCAGCGACTTAATAAGAAACAAATGAAATTATGCACGTCCTATTCGAACTAACAAACATGCCACATTTTATTTTATAGTATATAGCAGTTATACGTTTCTTGGTGGCCGAAAAGCTTTTAACAGAAATTTAAATTCAAATTGGATCGTAAACTGAGCCCTATTAAACCGGCGGAGCATTCTCGTTCGCCGCTCCGATCAGAATTTAATTGATACATTTATTTTCAATGCAGACCACCTTTTTCGTAATACCTCTTTAATCGTACGATTTTATACGTTCAATGTTATGGAATAACGACAAAATTTTCATTCCATTTTAAAGTTGCATATACCATCGTTGCTAAGAATAGGAATTCCACAGGAAATACTCATTCGGCGTCGGCGTGGTATGCTAAGATCCGTAACGAACGGTAGCACTTGACTCCGGAATTATTCTCATTCTGTCACACTCGTAGAGTTGGCAATTTATGTACAGATTCCTGGGGCTGCAGAGTCAATGTAGCACTTAACACCTGGTTTTAAAATAGAAAATCGATTGGTATGAGAGCAACATAAGATCCTCTTGAGACGGTCTGAGACGCATATGCCGCAGCCTATATTAGCTTTTAGTGTTATTGAGCTCTAAGTGCAGTCAGCTATTAGGTTGACATTAGATTAATCCAGATCACATCCTATGTACGACATCGTTGCCGCGACCGACTTGCGACGGCGAGCGGTTGATTAGCTTGTAAGGAATATTTGTACTAGTTTCAGTTACGTGCGTTATCTATCTAAGCCAGCCCCTCTTGTGAGAGTAATTGATTCCGATAAAAATCTATGTTGATAATAAATGACAGTCATCGACAAACAATATTTCTTCTTTTGTTTCAGTCTTTTTATACAAGACATGACATCTATCAATATCATTTTCCTTACATTACCGCCTTAATTAAAAAATGAAAGTTATATAGCATAAGCTATGTACATGTACCGTATACAGGAAGCTTGTGTTTAGTTTCGAATCAAGATGGTCAATAATCTACTACTATACTAACAAAATAATCTCACCAAATCTCTTTACCTCAATTTTCAACAAAATTTAATTGAATCAATGTGTCAGATAGTTAGTCTATAGCCAACAATAAATTATTTTGTTCCAAAAAGAATATCAAATTCGAAGCCGAACCAACAAAACAGATCTTTTGTTGTTTAGCTACAAAATTAAAAAAGCTACAAAATGTTAAGAAGATAAGAAAGTAAGCCAATCTCTAGAAGGTATTGACGAAAACTTTTGACTCTCATACACTCTATTATTATTAAATCCGTCTTCAGGTTTAGCGTCATGTAAGCTGCGTGTGAGGCGTAAAATCCCGTTCAACTTGACTGCACAGCGCCGCTCGAGGTGACATATCACATCAGAAGGGGCTGTACTCACCTCGACGACACCATATACGGCAGTGGCTGCGCCACCAATTTGCTTCGCCTTGTGACAGACCATGCAACCGTTTTACATGCGATCTGCATACTATTGAAATGTCAATGAGGCGCCAGCCTTCTAAGACGCGGCTTGTAGTGCTAAGTTAAGAGTATTAGCTAATATAATCGCTTAAGAATTTATCACAGGTAATAATTTTACAGATTTCTATTCCCTGTCATTACTAATTTGTTTTATGTGTACACTCAATAATTTATCTCGGCATCTATGTTAAAGACGACGTTTATATTAACGCTGAATAAATATCGGCTAGTATCGCAAATGAGTTGACAAAAACAAATTCTTTACTGACATCCTAGTTAGAGTCGCTTAGTCGCTAGGTTAAATATTAATTATACCATTCACGACATTCAAAACCATCAAAAACTTCACTTTACGACGACCGAATCTAACATTATACAAGGAAATTGCGCCAGACTAGAACTCGGACGTATGAACCGAAATAAAAATGTAGAATTCTCCGTCAAAAATGCCGCAGATTTCCAAATCGGGTCCCACAATCGAAGCATCGAAGGATGTTGATGGAATGGATTATTATGTAGCCGAATATGGGATGGAGGGGCATTCTGCAAAGGACGCCGCCGAGGACGTCGGGCGAGATGCCGCTTTAACTACACGCCGGGTTATTTAAGGAACCGATGGTTCCTCGAACTCACGCACGCGAACTTCGTAGTGGCGTTCTTGTGAAATGGAATTTCGGGCGCTCTTCATTTTTTGCCAATTTGTTATCTCCGAATCGTTCGAAAAGTATTGCATTGCAAGCGAACTTTATAAGTGCATGATTTTTTCAAATCAATTAAACAATATCACAGTTTTCATGCCATGAATTATTGCCATTAATTAAATTAATTAAATTAATTTAATAAATCAATTCAACGGAGATTAAGGTAACTTGGCTGCTACTAATCCTGTTTGACGAACATCAACATACCTTTTTATCCTATTACAGTGGATAAACAATAATCTAGTAATTTTGCTTAGCTTTTTAGGCCCTAAAAGTGCTTCACCTGTCACTTTTAAGTCCTAATTTGACTGGTAAGCAGTTATACAAGTGTGTTTAGCAAAAGCCCAAACTCCTATCGCCACTATGGCAAGAGACAACGAGACATCTATCTCTATTCTACACGACTCTAAAAAAAGACCTTATTTACAATTAATAAATTTTTTGCACGTTCAAATTTGACTTTAGGATGAGTATGAGCTAACTAGTAATGCGCTAAAAAAAAGTTAATCCGTGTATTCTAAAAGCATTTTTATATGCTTGTATATTACAATGTTAAAGCCTCTTACGTTAAGCACATTAATAACTTGAAATTTGCTTACGCGATTAAAAAAGCGGTGAACGAGTAAAACTGCTGTGCGACCAGTTTTTAAAGATTACTCTTGAAAGGTATTTAGAACGATAAAAATATATTTTGCGTAGTTTCATTTCAAGATTTTACATTCTAATTTTATTTGTACACTTTAACGTAGACGATTTGAGTCAGACTTTTACTTTTATACGTTCTCTTTTATATTTGATTTTTACCAGTATCTCCGATCTAATTATTGATTAAAACTCATTATGACTTTTTGTTAACAGTTTCATAGTTAAATAGTGTATAGTTAAATCGAAACAAACAACTTTGAAATCATCTTTATGTTACTGACACGATTAATCTGGGGAGGCGAAGTATAAGGAAAGGAAAGAGACCGAAGCTGTAAAAATATTTCAATTTATTTGCTGCATGTAAGGAGAACATTGATATCCAAAAGAGAACCGTATTGTTATCCCTTATCGCCGTATATCAGTGTCGATAATGGAAGTGTACGTACAAGCTCGTACTTGCGATTCGCACGATAAGCCGGTAAGGAGGTAACAGTGCGAGCATATGATAATAAATATGAATATTGAATGATTGCTAAACATTTATCATATCCTAGTACTTAGTCGAGCGTTTCACTCACGAATAATGCTTCGGAGTAGAGAAATAGCAAACAAGTTAAAAAATAACAATAAAATTTGTATGTACTGTGCGACTCTCATATTGAAAATGTTTCAAAGTTCCCACTAATAGAAATAAACTTCTAACACCCTTATTACTTATTAATAATTAATTATTTCTAACTTAAATGTTTATTTATTATATTTAATGATCATAATATTGATTAAATGTTTGCATTTAAGTCATTCATATTGAAATACACGATTTCATTAAAAAACCATTCCAGAAAATCAATCATTGTAATATGTCGGGTTGTTAAAAAGAAAGAAACAAATAAACGCCATCAAAAAAACCGTAATCGTTGTCATCACAATTGAATCTCAACAGTTGAATGTTAATGATAAAAGTGAAGTCAATTTTGTAGCAATACAATAAAAGTAGCTAATGGACGCTTCTACACATGAAGTGCCTATACGTTACATGTGACTTGGTAAAGCTTTCGCGATTGAAGCAAAACGATCCATTAACGTAATAAAGGCGGGCTGAGATGCGAACAATGTACCGCCGATAACGCCTATGGCTCGGGGATAGCAGATTTTGCAGAATTACTTTCATACATTTCTTATCTTAAGAGTCGAAACCGCTATCAATATAATTATACGGCAATAGATTATATTGGCCTTGCTATAAAAGTTTAACTCTTTAACAGCGATTAATAGATATTAATAGATACAATGGCTATCCAGTCTAGAATTTTAAGTCCTATAAATGTTTAATTGTTGTTCTTTCCTTCATTTTAATTGCTATATTTACAATCTACACAAATATATGAATGTGAAGCTTGAAAGGTTATTCGGTTTTGTGCATTACTACCCCATTGCCTTAGATATCCATTTGCCATCTAAGTAAATATTCTCATCGATTAAGGTTACTGGAAAAATTACTTCTTAAGTATGTACTATATGGACTGCTAAAAGTTTGTTTAGGACCTTACAAGCACCTCTGATAACAAGCGTTGTGTTCTCTTTCTTCATTCATTCTTTTACGCATCTGTTTAAGAAAAACTCGCGTCTTTTTTATTTATAAAAACCTTTTTTTATTTTATTTAACCAATTCTTTGATTACTGGTTGGTTGTTAATATTTGAAGCTTGTCACGATTAAGAAATAGAACACAAATTACCGCTATTTCTTTGAACCAGTTTTGTAATAATAACGTGTCTCGGCCCCCGGTCAACTCTCAGTCATCTCGTAACGCGCACTGAGGATAAAGGATTCGTTTACATTCATACATAACTGGCATATTTTAAAACTGCTTACAAGCATAAAGATGACGATCTCGGACCTGGGGACTTTTGAGAACAAAGCTCTGTTATAATTTAAATCATTTTATACGAATTGTGTTACTCTGTGAAAAGCTGATACAGGGAATGGATGGAGAATGAAAGCTTTGAATTAGCAGTGGTTGAAGAAATACGTCAGCCTAACTAGGATCAATAACATTAAATACCGCCGTAGATTAGCGTTACTATTTCTTGCAGTCATTGAAGGTCTGAGAAAGGTCCTCTGCCTTTATTGCGTTAAACGTATATTTACAATTTTTGACTGTTTTTCTTAACCTTACATTCTGTAAGTTGATTAACTAGATATTTGATGAATAAAAATAATATTGAACATTAAGGTGCCCTCTGCCCTACTGCGGGGAATTAGGACAATAAGTAGTATGTTAATTAAATCTCTTCTCGATGTAACTTTTTAAACGTTATAAGCGATACGTAATATGATATATTGATATGTACGATATATTGATATAGACAAAAGGCGTAGGTAGGAGTGTTTCGAAGAAATGTGTACAGTGACTCACATGTGAGCAACGTCCTTACGTTGTTTGCCGTTTCGAGACGAGACATCGCCGAGGTAATTTTAGACTAGAACACAAAGACGGCACAAAAGACAATTTCACCTGTGAATATATATTTATATTTATATGTTTAGTTACCTAAATGTTCAGTTATATTTTTAATAACTAACTCAACCCGGCATGCATTGTAATACCACGTCAAGTAAAAAAAATCTAAAAAAATCAAAATATCAAAGCAAGAAGATTGATGAAATGAAAAACACTTTTTCATGAATATAGATTTTTTGGCCAAAAACCCTCTCGGACATCCTCAGAACACTATCAAAGTTTCATCACAATCTGATCATTGAGTTTCATTTATATACAGATGCAAATGTAAGTACTAAGTTTGCTTGTACGTTTTCACGCATTAATGATTGGGTCATTTCGTCCCGAAATTTTGATACCGGTGTCAGCAATACTAATACGAGGACAAATGGTACCTTTTGCCTAAAAGAAATCGGCTAAATTCTATGTCAGCTGAACTGTGTGCAAATTCATCATAAATTTTGTAATTATAGAAAAAGAACCCGTTAACATCACTTTCAACACGAAAATTTTCGCTCCTTAATTTTTAAGAAAAAAAATGTTTCAAACATTTGCACAATAACAAGTCCAACATTTGCAAGTTTATAACAAAAATAACAATGGTGTTGATCTCTTTAGTATAATGTTCTAAAATCGATTTTACAATCATCGAAATTAATCGATATTAAAAAAGTATGTATACAAGGTGCGCAAAAATAAGCGTTTATAGTATAGGGGGGTTTTAAATAAATTTATCGCATAATCTGGGGACCCATCCTCTGGTGGTCTTTTACATTCAAGCTCAAGACAAACAGACATGTTCATGCACACAAATGTTTGTCCTGTGTGGGAATCGAACCCACGAACTGGGTCGTGAAAGGCAAGTATCTTACCACTGCGCCAACCGATCAGTCGGTTACGTATGTTTTAAATAAAACATATTGTGGTTAGTTATGTATGAAATTTAAAAAAAAAAATATATGTTGGGTTTGGTTATGCTTGGTATGTTTAAAAAAATCGAAAAACAATTTTTGGGTTGCAGTTTCATCGATTATTCATTTTTAGGATATGATAAAACTATGCTGCCCACTTATAATTTAAACGACGGACCTATCTATTAATTTCTTTCATTCAAAATGAGTACTTTCTTAGTGAGTGAATGTATGAAACAGTTTTTTTTTTTGTCACAAGAATTAATAACATGCGAAAATTTTTGTGTTGATGACAATGTGATTGTGGTCATTTTCTCTATATTGTAAATTTTATGGTGAATGTGCACAAAGTTCGCCCGTCATAGAATTTTACCAAAAAGCCTAAGCGTGCACGTCGCGAGCTTTATTGTAAAAAATGTTAACAAGTTAAAAAGTTTATGTCGTCGTTACAGAATTCATGTAATAGTAAATAATACTTATTTATTTGTAAAATAAATTAATAACTAAGTTCTACTCAAGGTAACAAATGCAAATAAGTATGTAAACATTATTACTTTTGCAGGAACGTAAATGTTGCAATAATTCAAATACAATAAATGGCATATTCATCTTGCATACAGTACGTGTAACTGAAGACTACATTATGATGGAAATATATTTGTTGTCAACGCATATGCAGCGTGCATGACATAGTAATAACATTAAACACGACTTCCACTTACCGACCACACTTACTTATATGATGTGGAAAAAAATAATAAAACTGTTGTAGAAACTCCAAAGACCCAATACGAACAATAGGCTCACTAATATTCACCGGCCAAATGCGGCTAATATAAAGTAGTAGTACTATATAGTACTATAAAGTAGGCTACTATAAAATACTGCTTTAAGACAATAATGCGTTCATTAACAACCTTCCGTAGTCTGATTCAGCCTAGCATAACAATAAAATTATTTGCAGTCTTACGAGTTATTATAAGTTTAAAGCATAGACTTCTTTCAAAGGCCCACCATATTCATCCAGCCACAAAGCTGTTGGGAAGTTAAAAACATAAGACGAACGATTTTTATTACTCAATCAACAATCGGTAACGAAATTTAGCGTGTCTCTAAAATAAAAAGACGAAATAGCGATAACCTAACCTTTAACCCGCTATTTCCTCATTGATAATAATAGTTCTAATTTTAAAATGAGTCAAGTTTTCATTTAATAATTAGCGATTCAAGAACAAAAAAGAAATAAGAAAGATATATATATATTAAAATCGGCGTTTTAATATTAATGTAGGTTTGAGTCAACCACAAGAACGATCGATAGACCCTTGAACTTTAGGCTACCGCCAGTCGTTGAACTACATAAATAAACCTAGCTTCTATGTCACGCGAATTGTTACAAACTTTATTGTTTCGTTTTAATTAACTGAATTCGATAACCTTTTTGCACGAAAATATATTGCTTTAATCCTGTTTTCGTAAATTCATCGAAATAAAACCAGAAGCTTTAAATTAGCTTTTTATTAAAAATCAAATAAAAACTATTGCAAAGATATAATTAAAGGCTACTCTCACGTTTAATCGGTTTGGATTCCATTCACAATGATAAAAAAACCTCCTACAGGAACGAAACAATTAATAAACTAATTCAAATTAATTATTAAGTTAAAATTTATTTGATTTATTATATTAATCTATATAAAAATCATAATTTATTTGATCTTGTTGGTACTTGTAATTCTAGTAACGAAAATACGCGTAAAAAGTAATGGTTAAAATCAAGCAACATCGTTTTCAGTCGTATGAGAGTTTACTGATTTCACAAATAATAAGATATAATTAAAAACTGAACGGTAGTATCACCTACATAAATAAAACGCGTACACAAACGCGTAAACATAATAAAAGCAACATCTCGAATTTAATTGTAGGAATAAGATAGCTTAAGTAATTAATAATTTCCTTCGATACCGTACCGTGGAGCAGATTAAGGTCATCCATCAAGTATTAAATTATTTTCGCGAACTTGACCGATATGCTGACCGAAACGAAAGATACTTTATATTTCATTAACATCAATCATTCTTCAAACTTGTTATCAACATTCTGTATTCTTAACTTTCACTTCAATTTAACTATAATTTTTAATCAACTACTTGTCATTCGGAATATCGATCACATTAATAAGAGTTTTATAATTTTAACAGAAACAAATGATTTGCTAGGCTTTGAAGAAAAAAGAATAGAATTAAATTAGTAAAGAAGAATATAAGAGACTTGAGACATCGCAAGACAACTCTAGATACACAGAGAATATCGATTACATCTTTATCAAGAGCCTACAATAAAGTGTTACGAAGAGGCTACAAAAATAAAGATGAATGGATATAAAGTCTTATGTACATATTAGATGGTCATCGCCCACATGCAATATTCGCTAACCAGTCTTTAAAATCTTTCATCCATAGACAATATAAAAGGTATTTCAAAATTTTATGATTAGTCTTTTAGAAGTATCACATTAATATCTTTCAAAGAAATACTTAAAACATATTTTTTGAACACAACATGATATATGAAAAAAATGACATCATAATGCAACTAAAAATACACATTATAAGTTATTCCGCGAAGTCTCAAGAATCTAGATCGCTTTATGATTCGACAACACATTTGCGTTTTGCCAATTGCTATAGTAGATAGACCTATCGTAAAGCCAACGTTTATGTGCATTTTAATTACCACTAATTTTACTTATTAAACAATCCTCCTATACATAACAAAAGTACTGCTTATAAATATTATGTTTGATAGCGTCTTTGAAATACTACAACGGATTGATATAGAATATCGAGTTTTTATATGTTCATATCTGAAAGGATTTATTTATTTGTATACCAGAACATATTTCAAGGCAATTTATAAATCTCTATTTCAAGTCTCAATTTAACAAATTAAAAACCAAGATATATTACAAGCAAGCAGTAACAATATGTCTACATTTATTACATTACGCACCTACATATTACGTCTTACGTTCGAAAACTTCTGTTCCACTTAAGATCTTCAACACACGAAAGATATTTTGTAGTGATGATAACAGTAATTATAAGTACACAATAACGACACCTGCTTATCTTGAAGGTATTTACACATGATAATGTCATGGCCGAAATGATAAACTAACAAAAAATACCGTATTTTAACATGTCATTAATTTTACATGTTTCAAATTGGGATTTAATGCTAAGTCTATTGACGAATCTAACAGGCAAAAATCCTTTAACCTAAATCAGAACCTGATTCATTCTTTTAGCTTGATGACAAATTAAAGAAGAATGCGTCTGAAGAGCGTTCCTTTACTAATCGAGTTGTAACATTACTTATTATGAATCAAATTTAATTTTTAAATTAACAATTCATAATAAGCACCTGGCTTGTTAAATAAACAACTTCACCAAAATCTTCAATTTAATTGGAATGATCTGAACAAAGTACCAAAAATACTAGGTCCTCAGATCCTTAATCATAAAAATTTTTGTTTAACACAATCATAGTAAAATTATTAAAAATCAATAGTAGTTGTTCTTCAACAACCGATTATTTTATTAATTTAAAAACAGCTAGACTTTCTACTAACTAATCATAAGCCTATATTCCAACACTACGATAACAAAAGTACCTATATGTAAGCAACAACACAAACCTAAGTGATATCGCTCGGCTATCGCTGCAAGCGGCCGTCACTTGTTATTGGTGACCGCATACGTCACAAGCCGCTACGTACGTCGCTCGCTGCACCCGGAAAAGCGAGAAAAGCGTAGCCTCACCTGCGTGGGTAGCGCGGTGTCCCGGCCCAGGGGTATCGACATTTTGCTAGCGGCGCCGCCGGCCGCGCCCCGGCGCCCGCCCTCGCCGCACCATCCACCGACCCTCTACTACTCCACCACTCCGCTCTCGCCGACGCCGACCTCCGAGGAAAAACAATTTTCCTAAATACCGATCACTGGGAGCCCGCTTCCAAAAAATCACCGCACGTTTAAAAACGGCTTGAATCACACATCACCAAATATTTTTCATTCAATATCGATTTATCACTGATCGTAAATATAAAAAACAAATCCGTAACGTCGTGTTAAAATTTGGCGCGAGCGCAACAGAAATAGCGACCGCTTGAGTCGGCGTGAGCGTGCAACTGACGCGCCGCGCGCATCGTCCGCGCTCACCCCGCGCGCGTCGGCTACGATCGGCGGCACGGGGTCGCTCGCAGCCTCCTTCGCCTCCACGTGCCTCGGCCACGGGCGTAGTGCGGTTATCGAACGCGAGTACACATGCGCATCGCACAACCCGTGGCTCATTCATTTAGAGGCATCGTCTCGCACAATACACACCTGAGCAAATATTATGGGACCGTCGACAATAGATGCGTTGTTTCGAAACGCGAGCACCAATTAACATTGGCTTCACTGCGATCCGCCCTGCACATCCTGTCACTTAACTTAATGGACTTCATCTCGAGTAAGTCTAGAAATACTAAAATACAACTAGTTGACACAATATTTTTTAAATTCAAGACATGAAAAGTTAAAAATTCCTTTATTAAAGTAAATTGGTTACGTGTATTTACTAATTGCATTTTGTAAATTTCGTGATTTTGTAGGTTTTGTAATAGTGAACGATTGTAATATCCAAGATCCGGACTATATATTATATATATATTTTTTGTAAATTACAACTATATTCACATGGACATAAAGTTTTAAAAATAAAGAAAACTAATTTATCTCTGCTCTACCATCTCAATTTTTTTTTTTCAAAAATATTTTAACAGAGGTAATAAATTTCGGTAGGGCATTGACTGTTCGCAACACTTGTTCCTTTCTATCATAACGTAGGAAGGGTGGCGCAGGAGTGGGCCTGCGTGGGCGCACTCGAGGCTGCGAACTTTAGCCGGTAGTCGCCCACTTTTCCTTTCTGCTACGTTCACTGCTCCACATTACGTCATACTCGGTGCGGTTTAGGTTCGCCATTCAATATTCTCTAGACGTGGGCGACAACAGCTGGTTAAAGGATTCAGAAAGACAATCTTAGAAACAGGTTCCTACGCTCCATTTATCAATAAATGCATCCATGAGCATGCACACTTGTTTACTATTTCAATAGTTATGAAGAAATATGTTTCTAGAGAGGGTAATGAACGAGTCACGATTATACAATTTGCAAACGCAGCGTGTATCAAATTACTAAATCACTCTGCAATATATAATGAAATTTGAACGTATCATTCTCTTATTAAGTTAAATACTACATTAATTCTAAAACATGGCAAAATCCCTATGTAGTTGTATTGTTAATACTTAACAAAAACCCAAACCATTTACATATCCAGATTCATTATTACTTAATTCATAAGTGATAAACATAGCCGTGCAAGTTTGGGAGATAGTCACTGTGTTTTCAAAATAAACAAAAATTTCAATGTTGTGGAGACTCGTAATTATTGCATAGAATACATATATAGGTACACAGGCATACACAGATATTTTACGGACCGTTTGGCGCGGTTGGTAGGATGATTGCCTTTCACGCCGCAGGTCGTGGATTCAATTCCCATCCAGGACAAACATTTGTGTGCTTCATGGACACATGTCTGTTTGTCTTGTATCTGGATGTAAAGATCACCTGAAGACAAGCAGCAGCGTCCTTTTTTAAGTACGGTGGAACATACTGCGATCGCCAACACTTTTCTCTCTATAATGCGATCAATGGGAGGCCTACATCCAGCAGTGGATGACCATAGGCCTAGACGGATGCATGGACGGACATGATTATGTAGATAAAATAAGAGGGCAACGTAAAATTTATTTTAAAAAAATGTACAAACATAACCAAAGAACAAAAAGATGCAAGTGTACAGATGTGGAAGAAACTGAAAAACCAATCTCAGCGTACCTATCTTGATTAATATGATAATATTTTTTCTCTAAGGCCGTGCACTTTTGTTGTGAAATTAATTAACTCTTTTAGCCACGCGTAAAAAATACTTTCTAAACACGCAACCAAATTAACAACAAATTCGTTCCACTAATGACGATGTTCAATTCGCAACTTCACTGTCGCCATGTTTGCCGTGTTCATTGCAAACTTTCTTTCTCGAGCTAATTCTCGCAAGTGTCTTTTGAAACGTAAAGGCAAAAACATTTTTTTTTTTGTAATGGCGAGACACTTTGAGACACGGAACATTCACTAATTATATTGATCAGATTGGTGTCGTTCTAAAGAAAATCGATATAACTAAGGAGTATCCGTAACTGACAAGGGTATATGCGTAGATGTAGAAGATATTGGAGAGATGTGCCAGGTAACTTCTGCCTACTCATCTGGGTTACGGAGTCGAGTGTTATGCTAAGTAATAATTCACTTGAACGTTTGTAAATTATTTTTCAATTGTAACAACAGTATGAAAATGTGATCGGATGTCTTTCTGAGCTAGTGTTTTCCGGCATTGGTTTACAATTTTTGCTTAAATGCATATACAGAACACAAAATAAAATTTCAAATCTGACAGATCTGTCAACGATTTATGTGTGTAAGCGCGTGACTTCAATAATCAACGGATTAGAGCAATTTTGCATTTGCACATTTTGAGTATACGCATACCTACCATCTGATTAGAGTATGTGCATTCATTTTGTTTGTTTTGTTAAATTCCATTTGGCATGATCCTGGCACACCTCTCTCTCCTTTTCTACGGCCATATATCTATACCTATATGCATGCTCGTCGATTGAGGGTACTCCTTATATGAAATAATCCATCAAAAAATTTCGTTAAAAAACATATTAAACACGTAGCGGAATCGAACTTATAACCTAAAGCAAACTATACCCGTAACCATTAGGTTATAGTACAGCAATTATTAAAATTATTATTATAATCTTGTTAGGATTTTTTAGGTTAGCTGTACTCGAACCGGGATGAATACGTTCCATTCTCTACTACTCTGACGATATACACAAAAATGATTTCCGCTCTATTGATCTATACCTAAACGGTTACAAAAGATTTTTCATAACTTTGACAAAACATACCTCTTGAATATTATGTAATGGCGTCTGCAAAATAATCGGATAATATTCAGCAAAGCAACAACGACTTTTTAATGAAAAAGTCATTGCAATTCTTCGTAATTATAGATTGTCTCAATTCTTTATTTGATTTTATAAAATGCTCCTTTTATTATATTTACTGATAAATTTTATATATTATCACCATCTACGTAGAAATATATTATTCACTATTAAAAGAAAGTTACTTACCTGCACTCTTTCCATTCCACCATCATACAGAGTCCACCTTCCGTAAGCAGTCATATTTGTTTGTTTTTTTTTTTCACTAAACTAAACACATCACAGACTTACTGCAATTTTTTTTGTTATATAAAATATCAAAGCACCAGACTTCCACGGGGGCAGGGTGACAACTGTTATGTGACACTAGAGCGATGGCGAGTACAATATTTAGTGCTGATTAGCACAAAGTGTGCAAATCACTCGCCCGCCGCGTACCCGTGTGCATACTTCACGCAGATTGAAATTGATTGCCCACTCAGAAGTCACATTCATTGACGTGATTGAACAAAATGGTTAAAATGGACCTTGTAAGACGGCTTGCTATTGTTATTGCTACAGCAATGTAGAGTTACAAATACGTTTCAAACCATCGATGTTTTTTATTTGTCTTGTAATATTTGCATTAGTTCTGTTTTGTATTATTTGCATTGCATGTAGAAAGACTCTTTTTTATTTTTGCCAGACTGACAAGAGGGAAATGGTTTTCGTCTATATCTATCTATCTGTGTCCGTTCCATTGTAAACTCCTAAAGGGCTTGACCAATTTCACCACGTCATTTAATTCATATTCTTCCACTGAGTTTCATAGGGATATATATATATATATATATATATATCATATAGATAGTCATTCAGGCTTATTAGTTTTTTTTAAATTAAGTACATAGTAATATAATGACAAGCGGCGAGAATTCTAAAACGTTTCCCGCCGTACGAAGTAAAAATCTTCGTGTATGTAATTTAAAAGATAGGAATTCGTTCTGAAAATCGTGTAAAAACCACCTCAGATTTATATAAGTAGAAAACTAAATTCTCTCATATACATACTAAGACCACGGAAGTCGAGCGTAATTTTTTTACGTAGAATTTGTATGGAAAACGATATATGGAGGTATAGGTATAAATCTATATATGAACCAGTCACTTATATTAAAAATATTGATACAAATTCCTCTCTGTGTAACACATTATGGTGTACAAAACCATTTTTTGTGATAAAACATTTTGAAAAACCTACCCAAATTAAAAGATATAAGTATATATACAAGAAACAAAGTAAAATATTTATGGTACAAGACTCATTTTATTATAAATAAACAAGCAGCATGTCGCTGCCTGTATATTGAAATGCTAATAAAAATGGCCATGTGCACCATTACGCATTTGATGGCATGATTAAATATATTCGAGCTTCAAATTCTTTGCATACAATGTGCAGTCTTAGAATCACACTGTAGTATTACATTATTAAAATTGTCAGTAATCATTTATTACTTTTAGTACCTACGTATGACCAAATTGAATCTTGAATCATGTATGATTTTTCTCCACATGTTCAATTAGTTTGACCATAAAAATAGTGCTTGCAAAGCTTGAGATAATTCATCCGAGTAAGGCATAAAGAAAATTGATGCAAACGTCTGTGGTCTCACCTGTCCTTGATTCATTATGGTGCTGTAAATGTATGCGAATTAAAATCAGATTTTAGGTAGTGATAAAAATATACGACTTAAGGTGCTACAAGAAGAGAACGTACTTGCTTAAAGGCCGGCAACCAATCTGCGGTTCCTCTGGTGTTGCGGATGTTCATAGGCATCGGATCATTTAATATAAAAACACCAACAGTACCCATAAACATCCAGAACAACCAGCAAAGTTACAAATGTCTTGACATTCTCATATGGAAAAGACAAAGAAAAGATGTAGAGGATTGCGACGTCGACACGGAGATGAAAAGTAGAAATGCAGACGAATCGATCCATTTATGCAACTACTTTCGCGTGGTTGTACCACTGGTTTCAAATTATTCATTAGCAATGATGCGATAACACTCACCTAAACAACTATACCAAAGAAGGTCACTGTCACCGGCAACTTTTCAAATAAAGTAAGTGGTTAAGGTAATAAACTAGTCTTATGAAAATAAATATTACAATGTAAGTTATCGCGACAGTATCCTCATAATCTAAGGCAAGGTAAGACAGTCATAGATATTATCGTATACACTGCCGGCCAAAAGTTTGAGACCACTTTGTACACAGGTTATAATTTGCAAAATATTTTAAATCTGCGTACATAACAATATGAACACCTGTGTAATCTACTAATCATTTTGAATGTCTAAACACCATTTCTCTTATCTTTTACACA